>JAVSBS010000368.1:0-26469 GCA_033124195.1 Coracias cyanogaster
GAGCCATCTCTGTCTGTTGTGTCCAGCAGGTGATGCTGGCACCACAGTGGGCAGCAGAGGAGCTGGGCTCACAGGAATCTATGGCAGGACTGTTTGAAAGAAGACTTCTGAGGGGATGTTGTTGAGTTCAGCATTGGCCTGTGTGATCAGGCAACTGATGGCAGCATAAAATGCTGATGGCTGAACTGGCACAACATGTCACTTATTTAACCTCTGAATTCCTCCACAGTATTCTCCCTGCATTAAATAAAATAGTATTTATTGCAGCTTTCAAAGGTTTGCATGGCTCTATTATTCCTTAGTAATTTGTTCCTGTGTGGCCACCACCAGGTACATCCACATTTGTATGCTTTGGCTCACACTGTGGAATGGTGTCAGGGTGTACAAGTTATATTTCTGTTCAATTAAGTTAAATCTGAAGGTGCATTGCAGTGGCTAATAGACACTAACTTCCCAGAACCAGATGTGTGGTTGTACTGACTAGGATAGAGTTAAATTTCTTCATAACATCTCATATGGTGCTAGTTTGTACTTTCCTAAACAGGTTGAATTCTACACAAACTTTCTACAACATCTTAGACTGTCATTGGAGATAGCTTGTTGATACAGTTTCCATTACATGGATCATTTTTGAAATAAGACTCAGTCCATTACTGTACCAGTTCCTCCTCCAGGCACACTTTTGGAATTGCTTGAGTTTATCATCCTATCACTGGGATGGTTGCTTCTCTCTTGGTGACGGATATATTCTTCCCTTTTTGGATTATTTGACCCTTTCTGAAATACATCTAATTCACTTGACACAGGTATCATATAGTCATATAAGCAATCTATTATAAGTGTATCTGCTGTTATATTGGTGATAGGTTTTTTCACTAACCTAAAATTCACAGTGTCCTGTAATAGTTACTATTTGTTATTATATTGCTTGCTGCTATTATTGACGGCCGCAGTGCTATTGATGGATACTATATTATTGATTTCAGATAGTAATTTGTAATAGCTGGATATCTATATTCACTTTATTAATCACATGTATACTTGCTAGTGGTGATTTTTTATGGTAATATTCTTTGCTAGTGGTGATTTGTGTGATCCTCAATAAAGCAGAGAAATTTAGAGGATAATGTCCTCCATCTCCCTGCATATTATGGAATCCTACAAACCCATGGTAGCAATCTTTATAAACACACAGGTTGGGTAACCCTTTAGATCATGACACTTTGCTAATGAGTTTAGTCTCCTATTTTTTTCACACATATTGTCTCGTCACAGTGTAATCTACACTATGTGCCCTGTCATAAAACTAGGCTTGTTCCAATTCAGTAAAACATAGATATGTTGATGGGAGAAGGAAACTGTATTTGCACAGTACCAAGGTCTTCTTTGTTTCTCATTCTGGCTCCCCTCTGAACAGATTGGGGGTATGCAATATGTTGCCTAAGCAATAGGTTGTGTATGCAATAGGTTATGGGAGAGGACGCAATGAGGCAGATGACCCAAATGGACCAAAGAAATATTCCATAATGCGTGATGTTATGCCTAGCAATAAAAGCTATGGGAAAGAAGGAGGAAGGACAAAGAGGGAGTGTTCAGCCTGATGATGATTATCTTCCCAGTTGACTATTACATGTGATGGAGCCCTGCTTTCCTGGAGATGGCAAAACACTTGCCTATCAATGGGAAATAGTGAATGAATTCCTTATTTTAATTTCCTTGCATAAAGAGATTTTGCTTTACCTGTTAAGCTTTCTATCTCCACCTATGAGTTTTTTCACTTTTATGATTCTCTCCCCCATGTCACTGCAGGGGAGTGAGCAAGCAGCTGTGTGGGACTTGGATGCCTACCAGGGCTAAGATACAATGGTAGTTCAGTATCTACCCTTTGTCCCCCTATCCCCATGGCCCCTCCATGTATATAGTATGGATATCAGGCCCCTTAGTGTCAGCCATTTGGCTCTATGAATCTCCTCCTGTTGGATCATGCTTTTCAGTAATGTTGGTGTAAACATAATTTTCTCACTTATTAGAGTAAGGCCCAATGAAGCAGGAGCGTAAGAGTACAGTGAACAAGCAGAGATTTTCATATGTGGTTGACTGAGCCTAAGGTTAATAAATATGAAGGAAACTGACTCTAAATACTGACATATGACCAAACTCAAAATTAATATGTAATGTTCTGTGAAATTAAATGAATTTTCAGAAACGGGAAAGCAATGTTGACATTAACACTGAATAATACACCACTTTTAAAATTGATAGAGCATCTACTGTCTCATACAGTCATTAATAATGTGACTATTTAATATTGGTTTTTATGTGATTGCTTTCTTTAAACACCTTTTGCTTTAGCTATCAAACCAGTGTGTGACCTTATAACACTTACAGGAGTTCTGTGGATCTTAATTTTTATTAAATGTTCTTTCTTAGTGCTAAGTGTAAGGATGACTTTAAACTGAAGCTGCAGACTGGAAAACACTGTAGCTGTGTTAGATGAGATAGATTATTTCTGTATAGGTGGGAAAACAGCTCAGAATTTAGTTGGAGGGAGGGGACGAGGAAGGAAAGGAGGAACGGAGGAAGCAAGGGAGGGAGGAAGGCAAAGAAAGAAAGAAAGAAAAGAAAGAAAAAGAAAGAAGGAAAAAAAGAAAAGAAAAAAAGAGAGAGAAAAGTGAGAAAGCGAGAAAGCCAGAAAGTGAGAAAGAGACAAAGAGATAGAGAAAGAAAGAGAGAAAGAGAGAGAGGAAAGAAGGAAGGAAGGGAGGGAGGGAGGGAGGGAGGAAGGAAGGAATGAAGGAAGGAAGAAAAGAAGGAAGGAAGGAAGAAAGGAAGGAAGGAAGGAAAGAAGAGAGGGAGAGAGGGAGGGAGGGAGGAAGGAAGGAAGGAAGGAAGGAAAAGACCCAGCAGACTTTTTGTATTACATTGGGTTTATAGTTTATGCTAAAATGCAGAGGAATTTAAACTATGTCAAAGCAAAACCTAACACCCAGGATCAGTTTCAGTACCATACAAAGAATCCTAATGTTATGTGTTTTGTAACATTACTAAAGATCTAAGAAGCAATTTAACCTTCAACACATTTGACTTTTGACCTCAAACATTTACATTTTGCTCCTGCAATCACCTAAATGTCTCAGATTCTCATCGTATTTTATCTCAAATAAGTAAGTGCAAGTTTCTCAGAGCCTATTATGGGTTTTTAACTGCAGTGCTCTGTCTTAACATTTCAGAGGGGCTCAATTTTGCTTTAAGACTTCTGCTAGGTCAAGGGAATCTGAATTCAGTTCATTATAACTTCTAAGTTGTTGCTTAAATACTGATATGCAGCTGAAAGGAAATGTTTTTATTGTTTCCTACATCCATGTCTCTAAAAATGCTGGCATGTTATTGAATGCTATGGAACAAATTACAGTGATGATTTTTTTTTTTCCCATTTTTACTTTGCTTGACTAATAGAAAGTAAATTTCCTTGACCAAAACATATATTTTAAAAATTTCAATTGCCTTCACTTTCTTTCTATGACATATATTCAAAAATCTAGGCAAAATTGTAGGCTAAGATAACATTTTTATGTGGTCATTTTTAAGGAAGCTAGCTTTGCTGCTTGCTTAAAACTTTCAAATTCCAGTCAATTTCTGGCCTTGGATAGTATAGTTTTGTTTTCAGTTCTGTTTGTGGGGTTGGGTTATGTTTGTTTCTTTCTTTCTTTTCTTTTCATTGCTGTTGAGGTTTATGAGCTTTTTATGGAACATAGCTTGACATCCACATATGCCAGGGTCATTACATCTATGCTTTTTTCTGCTTTCAGATGCTTTTTTTCATTCTTTCAGACCTATTTTATTTTCCCAGACTGTTACCCACCTTCTTAGACAACAAGCTGCCATTACGATCCTTTTCTTTTTTTTTACACTTATCAATGGTATCTCAGGATGTCTTCAGTTTCTAGGTGCCCTGGCTGTACTTCAAAGAGGCCAGCTGCAATTTTCAAGGGTGTTTCAGGTTCCAGAGCCTGGTTCCCAGGCTCAGAGCTCCCAGGGTG
The DNA here is from genome assembly GCA_033124195.1 of Coracias cyanogaster. NCBI lineage: Eukaryota > Metazoa > Chordata > Aves > Coraciiformes > Coraciidae > Coracias > Coracias cyanogaster. Next base: position 4,041 of record JAVSBS010000368.1, read on the forward strand.
GCAGCCAGTTTCTCTGTCAGTACTTTCATCAGGGATTTTCTTCTGTTCAGTAATTTTTCTCACAAGGCCACCTTTGCCATTTCTCACATCAGGGTCCTCCACAGGCAGCAGTCCCTTCAGGGTGTGCCCAGCCCTGCCATGAAGAACCTCCTTGGTTTCTTGTCTTGCTGTTCTTTTTTCTGTGTTTACTATCCTTTTTTCTCAGTATTTTTTTCCCATATTTTTATCCCAGAGGCACCACCATCTTGGCAGAGGGGCTCAGCTGTGCTGTGAGGGGAGTCAGCTGGAGCCAGTTGTGTCCCTCACAGGGCAGCCTCAGCCTTTACTCACAGAGGCCCCTGCAGACCCTCCATTGCCAGCACCTGGTCACATACACACTATCAGCTTTTGATTACTGGAACTGCTAGAGAAACTGTATTCTTATAGAACATAAGGATCTAATTCAGTGTATCTACAACAGGAAAACTCTGTGCAAAGATATTCACCACTGTGCTAGTTTAAGAGAAAGAATATCCACATGCTGCAACATGTTTTTCTCTTGAGATTGAGTCTGACAAGAAAAAGTATTTCACAAAAAAACAGGTAAAAAGTTCCAGAATATTACCAATATTATAAAAAAAATAGAAACCCACACTCACATACCAATCAGGATAGCTTTTGTCTACTTGATTATTTTCACCCAAGCTATTCCACTCAGTTTTCCTTGTGACATAATGAAATGTAAAAATTCCAAATCTTGGAACATTTTTTAAAATTTATACTATGCATTTTAATTTTTGTCTTAGCCTTTTAGCCTACCACCAGCAGATATTAATTTCATTATTTTTAAATAATTTCATATTTTTAAAAAGCAGTTTTGTTTTACAATGAGATATAGAAGTAAAAGCTAGACAAGAAAGTTGTTTGCTATTTATGACTATGTCTTCAAGGTGCCATTAGCTTGTTAAATTGTGAATGATACTGTAGATATTACATGCCCTACTAACACATTATTACTTTAAACCAAAACTAACAGTGTTTATTAGAACAAGACTTGACATTATATTGCTGACTTCACAGTGTATCAAATCACATTTTAATATCAACAATCTACTGTTAATTACATACTGCCAAAAATAAGATGCTGTGACTTTGTAACCCCATTTGGAATAAGATTTCATAGCAATGTTTTCAAGAAAGTAGTGTAAAGGGTTTTTTTTAAAAGTGACATCATTGAACATGAGGTTTCATATAGTGCAAACTACTCAATGTCACACATAGTTCAATCAAATTAAGTATAAACAGAGATGTTATTTTCAAATGATTCAATCCCTTGATGTAGAATGCCAAGTGAGATTAAACAGTTCAGTGTTTCTTCCCTCCATTTCTACCTTCCTGTTCCCATTTTCTGTAAAAAGCTAAATGTAGCTATGAATAATATTTTGTTTAAATGTAAACTGTCCTTTTTAACTTTAATCTATCTGTTGGAAAAAAAAAAATCTGCTGACATTGATTTACTATGGGAAATGCATGAGAACTCAGGTAATGAGCTGAACTATTTTTTGTTTGCTGAAGTATACATGTCAATTGTCTCTAACAATATAGACACTTCACAGGGATTTAGAAATAATAATTTGTCACGATGCATGATCTGGTATCACTATGCTGTGTGGGTCAATTGACAGTCTGTTGCTGTAGTTATATAGGATAAGATGAAAGAAAGGGAAGCATTATAGATCAATGTAAGGCAAAAGTCCTGTGCTTTGGTCAGCTTTAACTGAGATTGACTTAAAATACGGTATTTTTCACGTGACTATAAGGAGAAAATGGTCTAAATTTATTTGTTTTATTTTGCTGTAAAATGTCTATTTCTTGAGCTACTTATACTATTTCCACCATGGTAAGCCTTATTGCCAGCTGAACACCCTTGCCAGTGCTTACATGTTGCACTTACCTTTTCCTTAATTCTTTTGATATGTTGGATAGAGCAGGTGAAGGAGAAAAGCAAAGATAAAAATGTCTCTTTCATCATTCTCTTGCATTTAGATACCATATACGTGTATGTGGCCCTGTGTAGTGTGATTGTTTTCATTACATAAGGATATATTTTCACCAAGGTGAATTACAGAGCATCAAGAGCAAGACGAGTTTTCTGGATGGATAATTGGATAGGCAATTATTTTCAAGATAAAGTTCAGTTGGCCAAGGGATCATATGAAAAGCATCAACAACTTGTAAACAACCGAAAGTGCAGATGTCAAATACATTCATATCAACAGAACATTTAAGTCTTTCTAAATTCTCCCATTCTCACATAGCAGTAATGACAATCTATTAAGAAATGGGACCCAGGTATTATTACTCCTAACCAAAATCTAGGATATTAATTTTTAAACTGAAAAAATTTCTACTTTGATATCATTGCCAGTTTCAACTATTCAAAAACATGACTCAAACCTCAGGTGACAGGATTGGCTTAAAATAATTTTTTTAAAAATATTGTTTGTGTTTCTTTTTACTCCTTTGTTTTCTGAGATCTTACAAATTACTTGTTTCATTTTGTCACAGTTTTATAAACAAGCATTAAGACTTGAAACTTATCTTCTAAAATAAAGATCTCCTTCAATCTCTTAATTCCAGCTGCAGTGGCTTTATGAAAATACTAAATATGAATTATGAGGGCTGGGAATACCATCAATTAATCAGCAACAGACACACACTGACAAAAGAAATCACAAGAAAATGAATTCTTAAAACAATCTCCATTCTTCTCCTCCATTATCTTCACACGTGTTTTTTTGGCACAAGATAGACTCAGGACTGTTGTAAGGCTGACTCATTAATCACTGGGCAACAGTGAGAGCAGAAGTCAAAAGTGATGGCAACTTCCCTCACTGAAGTGCTTGAAGAGTAGATAGGCAGTAGATGGGAAAGTTAGTCTTTTTACCAGAGCCAGGGATACATATTGGACTCAGTCTTCATGTCCTGGTCTTGGAGTACTTTGATTTGCTGCAGCTGATGTCAGAGGGACCTATGAGGTCCCTGTTCCCAGCAGTGACTGGGCCAGTCCTGCACCCCAGCCCTACAGCAAACAGCCTCGCTTCACCCAACATACACTTCCCTTTCAGACTAAATATAGCAAAAGCAATCCATGGCAAATCAGGCAGACTCTCCTGTATAAATCTCCCCCATCTTCCTTGCCTTTCCCCCTGCCCTGCCTTATATAGACCCTTTCTACACAGAAAGTTGTAATGACACAACAACGATGCAATACTTAAAGACAGATTTTCAGGAATAAGCTAAATCACAGTAAATCAGTTTTATAGCAGTATGACAGAGTCCAGACAGAGAACCTAAATCCATTTAAATTAAAGCAATACAATGGAGGGAAAGATAAGACTTTACACAGTAAGATCTCCAGAGCAAAAGACAATTCGTCACCATGATACTGTGCAGAACCTCAAAAAACAATGTCTTGAATATATCTGTGTTTCTAGATGGTATTGTAATAGAGATAATAGAAATACTAAAAATAAAAAACATATGAAAAAGAGGCCACTTAGTCATTGTTTTTTTTTCCATTCCCTTACTGGAGAACAGTTGTTGGTTGGTTGTTTTTCACAATAAAAATTTTAAAGATTGAAAATTTGGGAAAGGTTTTACCTGTCCACATTGTCACTAAAATTGCTAAAGTTCTTCAAATAGTTGGTAGGAATGAAGGCAATCATCACAGCCAGTATGGCATATCATCCTGATCCACAATGGCTAGTACCTGTGTATGAGAAGCAGTGACAACTTGTGATTACAGTCAGCTCTGTCTCTTCAAAAGTCACTCACATATGAATAGACATAAAATCCCTTTTATTATTATTTTGCAAGCTGCAGAAGATATTAAAGGACAAGACTTCTCATCATATCTCAACATGTGTGAAAGTAATGAGAATGTTGATTCACTGACTATTTTAGCACTTCTTGGAAGCTTTGCAATACATTATAATAAAATTTCATTATAAAAATACATGAACAACAAAGTCAACATTACAAACAACATAATGGAAAAGCAAGATCTCTTCTGTGACTCTCATTGTCTTAAGACAAAGGTTCTAATTTATCCTGTTTCTGTTTACATGGTCTTTCATCTCTCTGTCCTTCTTCCCACTATTTTCTGGGTTACCATTGTCATTCTGTTTATCTCACATGCACACAGACTTCTCCTTTCTCCTGAAGTTTGAGAATTTTGGTTTTGTTATTAGTTATCATGCTAGTCATGTCTTCAGTGTTTTAAAAGGACAAAGGAAGAAAGGAACTTTATAATGAGATTATTAGTATTATATCAAAGGTGGGAAAATGCAGAATATTCCTATTAGCTTCACAGGCAAATAACATTGCAGAACCTTTTGTCTGTTAGAGGGCTGATGTGGCAACTACATAATGGACAGATTAATGTTACACAGCTGTTGTTATAGTCACACAACATACTAGGTCATAGAAGTTACAAACTTCATTGGGTCTGGATGAGTTTTGAAGCAATCAATGCTCATGTACATTATTGAATTATTTCAAAATCACATATGTCATGACAGCATCTCCATAAACCCTCAGTTCTTTTTACATTGTAAACCCAAGAAGCTTTGTTTGCAAATAAGAGTATTAATAATCTTACTATCTCTTCAATGATAGGAAAAAAAAAAAGGTTTAGTGTCACTCATTTTTGGAGATAATTTTGCCTGGGAATGACAAATTAAAGAAGAGTACATACAACAATTTTAGTAAACACATTACGTTGAAGTATAAGATACTTGAATCCTGTCTTATAAAATATTTCAGATTGAAACTACTCCCCAGTCACAGAATGATAGAAAGTGCTGTTGGAAGAGACTGTGAAGTTATCAAATCTATCCAAACACAAAATTGATTATATCTGTTATTTTAGTCAGATAGTTTTATAATCTGCTTTTAATATTTCCAGTGATGGAGACTTCACTTTCTCCAGTGTTTCATTATTCTTTCATTCTTCATTCTTATATTCTTCTTTCTTGTAACAAAATAAAGAATCTTATCTTATGGGGAACATCTTATTACTTGTCTTTTTGCTGGGATAGGAAATTAAGAAACCCCAGCCCAAATACATTTCAGTTTTCCAAAATGGAATTGAGGTCACTGCAGTATGGCAATTCAAAAGCTCATGTAGCAGAGCTAGGATGAGGTGAGCAGCCACTCAGGGAACAAACAACATCCTTAGCAGCATGTGGTTGGAGACACCTGTGTTTTAATCCCCCAAATTATTGCTAGATTCAATTTTACCTCCACATCCGAAAAAGGTTAACTTGCAGCAGTCATAGGATTATTGACCAGAATCAGCAGTCTTTCATGAGTTCTTTTGAGGGTTTTATGAGGTTTTTTCATGTTCCTTCTATTAGGAAATGTAATGAAGAAGGTGTTTCTAAATGGGATTGGCTCATTTCTATTCTGCTTCCAAAAATGCATCAGCATCCACCAAGGAGACTGTAGGTATGTAGTCCAAGTTAGTAATTTGCTAATGAGCTGATGGTGGGATCAGTCCCCTGTATCTTTCCCAAGTGATTGTGATAATACTTCATGAATGTTGTCATGAGGCTTTTTGAAGACTAACAAAAGGAGACAATGCCAGAATGTTTTGCAGGAGTAGAAAGTTTTCTAATTTCATTGTTCCTGTTGTTACTTACTCTTGAATTCGTTTGCATATCAACAAAATTAATGTAAGGAAAGTACCTACATGATGAACATGCTGTTCTTTAAGTGCCTGTAAGAGAGGTAGCATTGATTGACATATTACCTTAAGCTAGACCTTTGAGCCCTTTTAGAGATTTTTCCTATTCATAATTAGCTTTGTTAAAGCACTTACAGTAAGCATGTAATCAAGAGGTAGACATAATGATTGATGTCCTCTACCAATTGTTCTCCATCTACAGAGTATTTAGTCTCAAGAAACACTAGTATGAATGAGATGGATAGATTATACTGCTGAGCCTTTTAAACCCTAAGTTTATTATCCCCACATTATGTTTCAGTGTTTATTCCAATATAGCACAATAGCTATCAAAGTGGTTTAAGAAAGGAGGTATTGATATGCTTTTATTGTTGAGAAAAATAAGACTTTAGCATAGGACTTGTAAAGAAATCATTTGGAATAGACTGGTGAGAGAAAATATATGCTTTCATATGTTGAGATCTTTCAGAATAAACCTTCTCACATATAAATGGAAAGAGGAGTTGTTTCACTAGGTCAGAAGAATGCTGATGCTAATAACCAGGTTCACTACACAAATGAAGACCTATTCTGAAAAGAGAGAATAGACTTAGACTATAGTCAGTGTATCATCCTTCAGACTACATTCTCAGCCATAAAAATATCATCCCTCTCACTTGTCCAGTGCAATTTCTTAGATTTCTCCTACCTTAATCACCTCAAACTTCAACACATGTGACCTTACATTTGGCAGCTGCTAAATTCCTAGTTATTTATTTACAAGAGTTAGGTGTTGTTTTTTCCTATTTTCCCTAACGATTTTTTAAGAATCATAAATGGCATAGAACTATTTCAGTTGGAAAAGACCCTAAAGATTATAAAGTTCAACCCTAAACATAACACTGCCAACTCCACCACTAAATCATCACAATTTCTCAAGAATATAACTGGCAAAAAATGGATTTACTTTTCACTATATAAATATCATAAAGAAATACAATATTCTAAAAGCAGAGACATGAAATGTTGGTCACTACTGAATTGCACTACCAAAAGCAAATCTGCAAACATCTGTGTGGATATATATGTGGATATACACATAAACATAGATGCAAGTGGGACAGGTTTCAATTTAATTTGAATGTCTACATCTGAGTTAGCTATTTAGCACCCTTTTATGTCAGTGGCTTTTCTGCATTGTGAATCATCTGACCTGGTTTAAGCTGAAATAAATTTCACTCTAACAGTAACTTTCCTTCCATTGATAACAGGTGAAGTCAAACAGCTAACTCAGACAAAAACATGTATGGTGTAGGTAGATGAGATTAAATCTGGCTGTTTATATTTGTGTCTTGCTAATTACATAGACGTTCTTAAATCACATTAAAGAGCAGTAATGGATACAACATAGGACATGTTTTCTAAGATTAAATTATTGACGAAATTTAGAGATCTCTTCAAAATAAGAACTAATCTAATTTTTTCTGTTGTGGAAACTTGGTTTTAAAGGAAAGTATGAGTCTGGAAGGCAACAAGAGATGGGACATTATAGCCTGACAGACATAATAGCTACCTGCAACTGTCAGACAACTAATATCAAGCACAAAATCACAGAATGGTAGGGGCTGGAAGGGACCTCTGGAGATCATCTAGATCAACACTCCTGCTAAGTCAGGTTCACCTAGAGCAGGTTGCAATAAACAAATGTTTACTGCTCATTGGGATTTGTAGCTCAATAATATGGATCAGAATGACTGTAGCAAACTGCTGTAGCACAGGGTATGTTCAAAAATTTATCTGATGCTCATTTTCAGATCTCTGTAGACAAGTGGAAGAATAATTTCTACTTTAGGTCTACTTTAGGCCTATGCAAAAACACATAAACTAGTAAACAAATTCCTGGCTACTACAGTTCTCTACAATAGTTTTATAGGGTAGTAAAGGAGAAAAGAAAGTGTTTGAAACTTTTTAATGTTGCTTCTAATTACATGGAATGTACGGTGATTCTTATCTCTTATAATGAATGAAAAAAGGTGAACTTCAATGACTACTGTAAGTAAATGTTTTCACAGTCTTAGGCAATGCAATTGTGGCATGGATGGGACCAGTGGGCACATAAAACCCAAACAGGTCTGGAAAATAAACTTTTCCACCTGTTTTAATTGGATATTTTTGAATATGTGTGTAAAAGATCTTATAAAGACAAACAAAACAATTATTCACAGTACTGTTTGCTTATTATATAGGCATTATATAATCAGTACTTACATATTCATCTCACAGTAAGTGAGATTCATTCTCCTGCTACAGTGAAGGAAGTAATGTTTTCTGTCAGTTTTTCCTCCTGCTGATAGGTGATCAAAGGATGACAGCCCTTTCCACCATTCAACTATTTCCTTACTTTTGTACTTAAAGTCCCATTTTAGATTAATCGGGTTAATTTAGAGTAATTTCCACCTCCCAACAATCTTGCTATTAGAAAGCTATGAGAATTTTATTCTATTATTATCTGAAAGCTGTCAAGAGTAATTTGCCAAGGCAGAGCAGGAGCTTAGGAAATGGCTTCATTTGCTGAAATAAAACCCAAGTTAGTACACTGCTAAAGCATTTGCCAGACCTAAGGTCCATCATTGACTGCCTGGCACATTACCCTCAATTTAAAAATGTCTTTGTCATCGTGTGTCACACAGTGCAGCTGATTATGCAGATACCTATATCTCATATTTCCACCATACTCAGTGGATCAGATGTTGGAGAGGGCAGTGGTAGGAAGAGGCAGGAGAGAGAGAGCCATCTCATAAAGTCAAACAGTGGGCAGAAGGTGTGGAGTACTGTCTGGAAGCTTGTTTGAGCCTGTAGCCTGACACAACAGCACTAGCACCTCTTCACTGCTCCACACCACAGCCTCTTCACTTGCCCAGTGGTCTGCCTTCGGTGGTTTGGTAGGCTGGAGAGACACTGCACACTGCTACAAGAGTGCTAGGGACATGTCTGGCAACTAAGGGTCATAGAGCAGGAGTTAGCTGAACAGTTTTGGTGTTCATTTAATGAGATTCGACCTAACAATGAAGTTCTGGCAGACTTTTGTTCTAAATTTCAGACTTCAAATTCTTACTCAGCTTACATCTCTGTCTCAATCCCAGGCTGATAAATAAAATATACCAATAGCAGCACTTAAAAACTGTATGCTTAAATCTTGAGTCTTTTCCTATTAATACTATGCTGTATGAAAACAAATAGAGAAGACAGTCTCTAACAAAACATGCACCTGTCAGAGTTCAGTTCCACTTGTAGCTTATTATTCAAATTAGTTTCCTATCTGTTGCAGGAAGCCACCGAGTCTTTCGTTCTCTCCTGCCAGGATACTATTCATGAAGTAATTCACGCAGTTCTTTCCAGTCCTAGCTTACCCTTTCACCCTGAACAATGTGACTTTTAGCCTAAAGGAACTACTCACATCTAAGCACATCCCGAAGGTATTGGTATGTTGACTATTAGCTCTGCAGAGCTCTTTTTAGCTATTAGATGTGAAGACTGTTTTTGCAAATACAGTGACTGAGGTGACTAGCGTTCACCACAGTTATGCAAGGATAAGTTATTGCTGGGTGATTTGTGGGAAATATGTCATGTAAGTAGAAAATCTATCAAAACACAGAAATTCAGCGAGTCTGTAAATTCCAGTAACCTCTTTCTGCAGGAGGCCACTACCACATACTTTAGGGGAAAATCTAAAAAATCTGAAGGAAAAGAATGATGTTTCCTCAGAAGAAATGCATTTTTTAACTCTCACTCTTGGATGACTGCTTATACTCATAATCAATGACATTCTGTCTTTGTCACAATAATAATAAAAAATAAAAGAATATCCTATGGTTAATTTTGTGGATGGTCCCATGGCACACATAAATATCTCATTCGTTTAAAGTCAGCTACATTCTCAACCTCACTAATAGGCTGTGCCAAATCCTCCTGTAGAAGTGCATTCCAGAGGTTAATTATATATTAAAAAGAATTATTTCAATTTAGCTGAATGCTGCTTTCCCCCCCACCCCCACCCCTTTCCTCCACTTCACTGTTTTGTACTCCTCTATCATATCTCTCTCACGTCATTTTTCTTATCCCCAGCATAAGTCTCCATCTTAGTTTTCATTTTTTGTGGAATGCTACAAGTAGAAAGACTCTAAGGGCTGTTTATTCACTAATGCTGGAAGTATGGATGTAAATTACATTTTTGGTCAATACAATCTTATAAAGTTTAGTATAATGAAAATTAAAGCACATCCAGGCTGTGAAACTCTTGGCTTGCGGCCCATTCCAATAATTACAACAGCCCTGACAAAAGCCCTGAAATCAAATTTCCTGGATGACTGAATTCAGATAGTCTTACGTGAGGATTTTTTTTCCAAACAATGCACAAAGTGATCACAGATACATCTGTCAGAATCCCTAATGAGTATTGTGTTCCCATCTACTAAGTACCAAACTAAGTTTTACTGTTCAGTGATGCTATTTAGATTTTAGAATATAGTCACTGTGTGCCATGTGAATTATGTCTCATTAAAGTGTTTTCTGAATCAAGATGAAATTAATACTATATAATCATAACTATTACTTTTTGGCAAAATCCAAAAATATTAATTTTTGCATGTGTTAGGCTTGCAAAGACATAGAGTAAAATTCTGGTTCCATTTTTATGAGGACACTATATAAGCCATTTTCAATGAGATGTTTTTTTAGGTGACAGCAGTATGTATTATTTGCATATTTTCTTCGTTTTAAGTCCTAAATGCTTAAGTAGATCTCTTGGGTTGTGTTTTTTTTAAACTCACTTAGTAGTAATGACCTGAATACTGAATGAATGTTAACACATCAACCATTTTTTCCTCCCTTACCCTCCCTTGAATGGAGATAAATGGAATTAATAAATGTTCTATTGAATGCCTTCCTCTAAAAAAAAAAAAAAAAAAAAAGCCAGATAATCTGGTAGCAGAAAAAGAGAATGGGGTGGAGGAAAATTAACAAAAGGCATGAAGAGAGATGAGAAGCAGGATGTAAATGTAAGGACATAGAAATGTGAAGGAAGCAAGCAGTATCTTTCCTTCCATGTCAAACGTGCAAAACAATTATTACCTGGAAGTTCTAGAATTGTGTGGAGATGCAGCACTCAGAGATAGTTGCACAATCTGAAAAATATGAAGACTTCTCTCTTGTCATAACTGTCTTTCTCAAGTTTAAATTGCTCAAAAGTAGTGTTTAGGCAATTACATGCCTGTGAATTGAAGTCTTGATTGGCATAATTATATATGCTGTCAGCACAAAGAATATTTACTGCATGCTCTTAGTTCTTAATTGCTAATGCATGTTTAATGTTCACTGAAATAAAGAAAGAGTTCAGGTTAGCATTGATTTTAATCAATATTCTGAATAGTGATTGATTTGTTAATGGTTATTTGGTTAGCTGGCAATAGGTATTCTGAGATACTCTTCTGTGGCTCCTCATTCTGTTAACTGTCTATTCTTCAGTATATGTTCTTCATCTAAGCAGTATTCCCAGTCAGAGTGCGACATTGAAAACTGCAGATATTAATCTATTCATAACTGCACTGGCTGATAAACCAGAAGCACTGTGAAAGCATAAAACACATTACAGTGATTATTATAGCTTATTGCTGGTCTGTTTTTATCATTCTCTCCTTTACATCATAGATTGAAGCTAATATTTGTTCCAGAGTCCTTTCCCATGGAGCAGAATGGAAAAACAGAATTTTACCAAGGAATAGAACGCGTTCACACATGCTGCATAGGAAAAAATGAAATAACAGTGTTACGGCTTTATGAGCTGTAAGCTGTGCCCTGTGCAACTAGACAATGCATACAGACATGAAGCTTTAAAATGCTCTGTCTTGCAGAAAAGAATGTATTTATGTGAGTTTAGTGATATTCAGTAGAACTGACCCTCCAAGGAACACAATTTCCTTTATGAAAGAGAAATTTAACTCTCAGAATTTTATGTATAGGATGGTTTTAGAGAACTGAAATGTCTAGATGAGGACATTAAATCACAGCTGGAAAAGTCTAGAAGCAAAAACACGGATAAAGAAGGAAAAGGTTCCTAAAATATTTTGTGTTCTTAAAAGTTAACTTTTCTGCCCTTACTGCTGTAGCATGAATCACTGAAACTTAAGATCTGTTTAATACTTATTGTTTTCTATAACTTAAAATGACAGGATCAAGTAGATTGGAAAGAATCCCTGGAGGTCATCTGATCCAAGGCCTTACTCAAAGCAGGGCTAAGTTTAATGTTTGATGGGATTAGTCAGGATCTTTTCCAGTCTTGTATTTTCTCTGTGTACTTCTGAGAGGAATATGGCTTCATCTTCTTTGTAACATTCCATTAAGTAGTGAAGGCAGAAGTAAAACTTCATGAACCCTTCTTCCTCAGTTGGAGAAAAAAATAAAAAAAAAAACAAACCACCAGTTTTCTCAGATTCTTCTCATAAAGCATATTCTCCAGCCTCTTGGTAACCCTCCATTGGGCTTGCTCCAGTTTGTGAATGTCTTCTACTGGGGAGACTAAATTTCAATGCAGCACTCAAGATGTGGTTTCAGGTACCAAATAGATGGGAATAATCACTTCTTTCATCTTACTGGCTATGCTCTTACTAATGCTGCTCATTATGCAGTTAACCTTCATAACCGCAAGAGCGCACTGCAGACTCATGATCAACTTGCTGGCCACCACACCTTCCAAGGCCTTTCCCTCAAGGCTGCTTTCAAACCAGTTAAGCCTGTCCTCCTGCAGGGGGTTATTCCATTCCCACTATTGTTAAATTTCATGAGGTCTCTGTTAGTCCATTTTTTAGCACACTGAAATCCTTTTGGATGGTCATCTTTCTCTCCAGCATATCAAGTGCTGCTCCCATTTTGGTGTCATCCACAAACTTACTGAAGGTGCTTTTTATCCAGTCATTCTAGCTGTTAATGAAAGATGTTAAATAGCATCAGCTTATTATTGTCCCGTGAAGATCACATAAGCCAGCCTCCTCAGAAGCCTTGGATGCAATCTATTGTCCTATTAGGGTCCTATTGTCCTACCACTCTCTTACTGACTGTGAACATCCCAAAAATATTTTTACATTGTTTCAGTCCAAAGTTCCTTCTTCATCCATGCTGTCCTTCTGCCATGCTTGATTGCTTTCCTGCACATCAGGATGGACCATTCTGGTGCCTTGAAGAGATGGTCCTTGAGGATCAACCAACTCTCCTGGACCCTTTTTTTCTTCAGGGCTGCCTCCAAGAGGAGTCTGCCAAGGAATTTCCATTAAAAAGGCTAGGTCAGTTCTTCTGAAGACAGAGGTTGCAATTCTGCTATTGACTTTCAGAGAACCACTGACTATTTGAGGTTTGCAAGAATGTCTTGATATTCTTTTCTTTCTTGAAGAATCTTCTTGACTATAAAGTTTTATTCCCTTTATTTGACATGTTCTACCCTTATCCTTTCTCAGCTACAGTAAAGCTGCTTAGTAAGATGCCTCTCCTTGTACAGAGTATACATGACCATAGATATGTGACAGATTACTGTTCAGGATTCTAAAGAAAAATATGAAATTTTAGTGTTCAGTCACTCTCAGGCTGAGAATGACTTGAGTTCTTTTTCTGATTAATAATTTGATGCTTGATAACTAAGCTATGGTCCGAACAGGGTTAGGTGCACTATCACATTGAAATGAACTCCAACTGAAGGGCCTTTGATGGGTTCTCAAACATCAAACAATGCTTGACAGTAGGTTGTGTCTGCTGAGAAATAAGTTTGAGAGTCCACCCAATTCTTACTTTGAAACCATCTGAATATAGTCCTATTAGTGCATTCTTCAAATTCGTTATAATCTCGAAGAGGTCATGATGCATTCTCTTGCTCTGAAAAGGTACTTCTGATATCAATACAATACCAAAATATCTTACAAGTAGATTTAGAAAGTGTTATTGTTAAAAATCATACGCATTTTCTTTTTTGGCAAAATACCTGTTTTTAGCTGTTTTTAGACTTTAAAGGACAAATTCCACCCCTCCATTACTTTTCTAAGAGTTTTAATGGAATGTTCAAAAATGGCAGCCAATTGGATAAAAATTTTCAGGAAAAATAGAGCACTATTTTATCTTGTCAGAAACTGGCACTTCCTACACAAGATGTCTTGCTAAAAAAAAAGTAAAAATGCAAATGTTATTCATTGGTCCTGACTATGAAGTAATTTGGATTGGATGACTTAATGCTCACCATAATCTTCTGTGAATGCAAATTAGACTGAGTATTATTAGATAGCACATTTCAAATAAACTAAAGGAAGTGCAATACATTATAAAGTATGGAATTCTTTTCCATAGGCTATTGTAAATGCCAAAACATAGATTTAAAAAGGATTAGGAATATTCATGGAAGATAATTCCATAAAATACAGTTAAACACAAATATATGGCCTATAGCTGAGAAAATACTAAACCTGCAGATTTCTAGAAGGATTTATCTGGGGAAGTATCACTAAGGGATTACATTGAATGTATCCACTATTTATTTTTTTTCTAAAATGGACTAGATAAATTTTTGGCATGTATGGCTGTATTCTTATAAGTTTTGTGTCAACACAAACTCTTCTTCATCTATACTGACTGCAAAATCATGCTTTCTAATTTATCATTTCATCAACATTCCTCTACTCCAGTCCAAAATGCATAACTTTTCTAATGCAGAAAGGACCTCTGACTGAGACATTTTAAAAACACTTTTGAAACCTGTGAAAACACTGATTTGAACTAAACTAAATTTGATTTCATATATACCTCACTTTAGGTCACTAATAAAGTACCTTTGTGACAGATATGCCTCTGAACTACTGCTTACAATGTATATGAATGTGACATAAAGTAGATGTGTCCTCAGTCTGAGTCATTATATTTAAACTAATCTTGCTTCATTGCTAACATGCAAGGCTTGCATTGCACAACCTTATGATTCCGTTCCTGGTATTACATTTATACAGGTACATGCCATGCAATATACTAAATCCTTTTTAATCCTCTAACAATTTACTATTTCAACTAGGCAGCACACTAATGAAATTACTGTATTAACATTCATCCTTGAACCAAAATAGACTTGTTTCCCAAGAAACTAAAAAACATTTTATCTCTCCTGCAAATCTATACCATTTAAATCTGAGCTGAGTAATTTCTCGAGCTGGATAAACAGTGGCACTGATACTCCTGGAAAGTGAATATTAAGCTTGCATGCTTGATGGCTTGCACCAGAAAGGTTATAATTTATGTGGAATGAGATAATATTTGGGGTAGTAAGTATCTCAAATCCCTCAGACTCTTGACACAGAGGCAATTAAGCGAGCCAGACAAGAGTCTGACTGCATCCTTCACAACTACAATGAGGCATGCACACGCAATTACTTCACAGGGCTCTGACACATTACATTTAAACTTTGTACCCAGTCAATAAATCTTACAGAAGCCTATTTTTTTTTTCCATCAGCATTGCCTTGGGCAAGGCTTATGTGACCTAGAATGGAAAACCTGTAGCAGTTTATAAAATTTTCTGATGGCTGTTTACATGATACCTCTCATCAACCTTCTTCACTCAGTAAAAGATTCAGTGCCACAATGACTACTGCAAGGTCTCCTCCTAGTAATAATATCAACTGGTCAGGAATCAATAACAATGCAAAATGTGGAACTGTCTCTATTCCACGTTATTGCAAATATTGTACCATGGCCCTGTTGAAGACAGTGGAAAATGTGCCACTGTCTTCTCTAGGACTACAATTACCAGCTTTACAGGTCTTAAAGACCTGACTCCTGAAGTTCTGTAGTTTTGTAAGGTTTTCCGTTGTTTCTTAATAGGGTAATTCATAGACTTTATGACTGCAGTGGGAAATCTGGAATTACAAACTAGAAAGTGAGTAAAAAAATTAAAAGAAGCATTTCTTCTGCATCTATCTACTTTTTAGTAAATCATATTATTTAGTGACTATTTTCTTCATAATACCTGAACAGTTTGAATCTCTAATGTCTCTTATGACCTTAAAGATCATTTGTTAACAATGGTCTGCAACCAAATTACAATCTTTTAAATATCATGTTCAAAATTTACAGGGAAATAATAAAGATTGTAAAAAGTCCTTTTATGATCAACTCCCAATAAGTGGGAGGAAATCATATTCTCTCAGAAATAAGTATCTAATTATGTAAGCTACTCAGCTGGCTATAATTATTTATAACTTCTAAGTTGCCTTTCAACTTATTTCTAGCAAATTGTCAGTGTTTAAAATGAAAAGTCAGTATTTATGCTAAGTTACAGGAAAAAAATTCAGCAAATATACTTTTCTGATATACACTCTCTAGACTGACGCCAAATTATCACCTAGTTTAATTGATCAATGAGCTCCACTTCCTCAAAACAGGGTTAAATTAAGTTCTGTTTCCTGTACATGGGGTGAGTGGGAAGGAGGAGGAATAGGTTTTGGGCAGAGAAAGTAATTAAATTTGTTAGAAAAAAAAAATGTTTTGATATCAGGATCAGAGAACAGCCACTGAATTGTTAAATCTGAATTTGCAAAAGTGCTATATTTGTATGGCTTTCTATTTCCATTGGTAGTATTTGCTATTTGTTGAATTCACATTTTACACTAATTGTCTTCTTTGACATATGCTTAAATTAAGATAACTAAAGTTACCTAAGAGAGAACAACATCTGAAACAACGAGAACTTAGTAATGAACAGTTTTTTTCTTGAAAACTGTATCTGAAATATTCTTTAATTAAAATTTACAGCTTTAATAGTAATTTTAAATATAACAAGAAATGGAAATATTGGTTTTTTATTTTCAATGTTTATACAAAACCATCATTAACACTGACAATAAACACCATCCCATATAATTCAGTGCACTGATCAAGCAAATATTTTTCCCTCTTGAAATCTGTAAGAGAAAGTGCTTTCCATGTGCTAATACACATATCTGTAGTAGAAAACCAGAACACTCATTTACTGTATGCTTATGGTAAATGTCTGACATGTATTTAAATTGCCTATTAGAAATTTTACTAATGATAATAGTCATATATCTGAAAAAGACCAATCCTATTACTCTTTACTACCCATGTAGTAAATATATTAATTTTAAATCAAAACTAGTGTAAATGTACATACTTTCTGAAGATAAGTCCCTCTAATATCAAAACAATTGCTGACCTACTTCTGTTGTATACTCAGATATACTATTCCCCTGTGTACAACTAGCAAATTCTTTTGATAAAAAGCTGCTGTTATTCTAAGGAAAAGCATTTTGGCACCTTCCTGTACCTCAGTCTCTTGTCTATAGAACATTGGATATCTACAGTTTTCCTTTTTGAGTGGGACTAGCAGAAAAGGTGAGAGGAGCAGGTGATAGCAGGTCTGATATACTTGGTTACAATTAAGTACTCTCTTTAGAGACATTCGCCTGACATTTGCTGATTCAACAGTCTCAAAAGCCATGAGGCATTCACAGAGGAAAATAAGAAAGTAGTAGCTATTCAGGATTCTTAGATTGTTAACAATCTGCTTTTATAGAAGAGTGACCTGGGAAGACTTTGTAAAGCATGGGCAATGAACAGCAGAATCAGAAAAACTGGATACATTCAAATCCTTGGATCAAGATGGGATGTACTCCACCTTGTTGTTAGTAAAGCTTCTGACACCATGTTTAAGAGCATTCCCGTTTGGAAATTGAGAAAACACAGACATCACTTTGGAAAAATGAACTACTAGATGGATTGAAAATCAGCTGGACTGCCAGGCACAAATAGTAGTGACTATTGATTTGGTTTTGGTTGATAATTAACAGCAATCAGAGGGTCCCAGAGGCCAATTCTGTGCCCCATATGTATTCAACTTGCGTGATGGCACACTCTGATTTGGCACAGAAAATTTGTAGATGACTCTAAACTAAGGGGAGCATTGGCACAGTTTCAGTCCAGAGGGAGTTTGAAAAATTTGAGGACTGGGACCAACAGAAACCTCCTGATCTTTGGTAAGACAAAGTTCAAAGTCGGAAACTATAATGGAAAATCCTGCATGTTTATACAAGCTAGGAACTGACAGCCAAACAGTGGCACTGCTTGTAAGATTTTAAAGATTATAGTGTACTCTAGGTGGAACAGTTCACTACCATTGCATAGAAGCCAATGTATTTGTGTATGTTAACGTGAATATGGCTGAAAGATAAAGGAAAGCTTCGGTGACTCCATATTTGGCACTGATGAGGTTACACCCAGAATATTGCAGAAAATTTTTCTTTCCACCCAGTTTCAGAGGGATATGGAGAAACTGCAGAAGTCTGCCATTATGACAAGAAACCCAGAGAACCTGTGCTGTGAAGAGACAGTAAGGGAACACGGTTGTCCAATCCAGAAGGAGAAGACTGAGGGGAAATCTAACAAATGCCTATGGCCATTTGAAAGGCAGCTACAAAGACAACAAAACTATACTTTTTGTAGTAGCACCAGACAACAGATGAAGTTGCCGTAAAATTATGTCTTTGAAGTTTTAAGCTAAAAAAAAAAAAAAACGTTAATAGGGTACTGCGGTAACCGGTGTAACACAGCATGCACCTTGTTGCCTAAGGAGGTCAAGGGACCTCTGTCCTTTGAGATTTTCAATGCTCTGCTAGACACAGTCATGCTGATATGACCTGATGTTGGCAACAATCCCACTTTAAATAAGAGGTTGAGCTAGATGGCCTCTAAGTTCAAAAATCTCTTTATTTTATTGCAAACCTTACCAAATTTTGTAGGTTAGTTAAGGCCCAAGATCAAGATCACAAGAAATCGCAAGAGGTATTGAATCTCAGCTTTCATTACAGAAAAAAAAGTAAAAATTCTATGGACAACTCTCATGCAAAAAACCCACCCAAAATAAAAAATATAGTCTGAAAACAAATGAGAAAGAAGCCCATTTAAAAGGTGTTGTGATATTGCAGATATTCTCCTGGTATTTAGAAGCCTTAGTCACATTTTCTGAAATCCAAAAAGGGATTTCTGTAAATCTAACATAGTATACAAGACCTCATGCTGACACAAAAGTACATGTCATGCTTCAGAAAAAGAGAGGGAAATAAAATATTTATTTAAGGTGATGTTTTTTGCTTATTTTTTACTGATATATATACAATTTATTTTTTACATATTGACAATGCAGTGAACCTGGTACATAATATGATGCTTTACAAGAAAAGTAGCAACATGCTGCTATGTTCAGAAGTCTTAAAAGAGCAAATGAAGCATTAGATAAGAAAATGTAAATCTACTACCTCATGAAGTACACAGTAAAAAAAGAAATTGCAAAAAGATTTGTATTATTCAACAATATTATTCTTTTAGCTCATGATTATAAATTTTTTTCTGGGATTTAAAATCATTGAATAAATTTGTTCCTTCATCTTGTGGGAGTGTATGCAGTCACACATGTAAATTTATTGCACTGGAACTCAGATTTTGCCCCCGGTATTTAAAAATGTGAGGAAATCATTCTTTTTCTTAAGTCTGAGATCATCAGATTTGACTGTGCAGTATATATTAAATAAAGCTACTGTTATGTTTCATATCTGGAGATAGAAAGTCTACTAGACTGGTGTAGAGGTAGTAAATGGAATTACTCTTGCTTCTGCCTTCTCTGTTTTAGCTGATTTATTTCCTGGAGTGAGCAAGCACCAAGCAGCCTGTGCTCATAGGAACAGACATCACCGACCTATGTAAAGGCTAGGCAAAGTGGATTCTGGCATGACATTGCACTTCTGTTTGCCAGACCTCCCTTTAGTTACTTTAGTTGACATGCACTTATTTGGACAGCAGCCCATCACAAGATGTGCAATAGGGTGTATATGACCTTCTATGCATTGTATAGAACTAGGGTACAGTAAATAAACTCCTCCATTTTCCCTCTTTTCAATCTACACACACCATTCAATAAGTATTACTTTGGACACCTTTCCAATGTACATTTCTGGCAAAATGGCAAATGATGTAAATAGAAAATCAAATCCTGATGATTAGTCTGAAGCTTGAACTTTCTTTCCCATAGAAACAGCTGGGATGGGAGTGCTTCCAGAGGTTTTCCAAATTTTGGTTGTTACTGTAAATTTCTATGTACACTAATAAAGAAAAATTGAAACTGGAGACTGGCACAGTACTTGCTTGCTGCTTGGCTTCCTATGGATGCAATCAGAAATGACTTATTAAAGCAGCTGTGGTTCAGGCTCTGTTTTGCGATTTTAGTGTTGTCCATAATGTAACAAGATTATATTAGTTTATAAAGTTTCATTCCTTCACCTGCTCCTTGATGCAATTTGCTTACACTCTCTTCTTCAAAACACAAAATGAAAAGAGGATTATAGAAATTCAGAGAAGCAGTGTCATTGCCAGATGAACATTATGGGGCCATATCACCCAGTACATTATCCAGCATTCACTGATTCTGCTGACTTCCACCAGCTTTGAAACAGGCCCTGCTATACAACTGAGAAATCTGTGCTGTGTGAGTGATAGAATGCAACCAGCTTGGCCTAAACAAGGGGAAAAAACACAGTTCTAATCGCAGAATTATAGAATGGTTTGGGTTGGAAGGGACCTTTAAATATCACCTAGTCCAACACTTCTGCCATCAGCAGGGATGTCTTTCACTAGATTAGGTTGCTCCCAGATAATCCAGCTAACCTTGAATGTTTCCAGGGATGAGATCTCTCAACTTCTCTGGGCAACCTACTCCAGTGTCTCACCCTCATTGTAAAAAATGTCCTTCTTATATCCAATTTAAGTCTACCCTCTTTTAGTTTAAAACCATTACTCCTGGTCCTGTCACTTCAGGCACTGGTAAAAAGTCTTCATCTTTCTTACAAGCCCCTTTAATATACTGAAAGGCCACAACAAGGTCTCACTGCAGCCTTCTCTTCTCCAGGCTGAACAACCCCAACTATCTCAGCCTTTCCTCACAAGAGAGATGTTCCACCTATCTAATAACTTTTTATCAGATTTTCTGGACCACTCCAACGGATCCATATCTGTCTTGGGCTGAGGACTCCCAAGCTGAATGCGGTTTCCAAGGTGGGGAATCACCAGATTAGTGCAGAGGCGCAGAATTACCTCACTCAGCCTTCTGGTCATGCTTCTTTTGTTGTCACCCAGGATACAATTGGCTTTCTGGGCTGCAAGCACACATTAATATCTAATGTCCAGTTTTCATCCACCAGTATCCCCAATTCCTTCTCCATGGGGCTGCTCTCAATCCATTCATCTTCTCGTCTGTATTGATACTGGTTTGTTTTGACCCAGGTACAAGACCTTGGACTTGGACTTGTTGAACTTCATGAGGTTTGCACAGGCCTATTCCTTAGGCCTGTAAAAATCCCTCTGGATGGCATCCCTTCCCTCTGGAGACTCATCTGCTCCACACAGCTTGGTGTCATCTGTAAGCTCACTGAACATGCCCTCAACCCCAATCTATACCATTGATGAAGGAATTAAATAGCATTGGTCCCAGTATGGAACCTTGTGGGACATCACTTGTGGCAGATTACCACTTGGCCATTGACTCATTGACTATAACTCTTTGGATGTGGCCATCCAACCTGTTCCTTATCCATCTAATAGTCCATTCATCAAACCCATATCTCTCCAATGTAGTGGTAGGAATATTGCGGGGGACTGTATCAAAGGCTTTACAGAAGTTCAGATAGATGACATCCATTGCTCTTCCCTGTCCACTGATGCAGTTACTCCATCATAGAAGGTCATGAGATTAGTTAGGCATGATTTACATGAAAAATGTTCATGTTACAAATGATTCTGGAAAGGTAAAGCAATTGTTGAAAATTAATGAATAGCTTAATTAATTAATTGCTAGTAATTATAGTTCCCTGGATTTTGCCTCATCCTTCCTAAGGAGTTTCAGAGAGTTTGCTTTGGAAAATCTAAAAGACCATCTGATATTTCAAAGCCCTGATCACACTCACACTGGATTTTATTTTTTAAAAGTTGTGAAAATCCATGCTGAGAGTGAAACTGACTCAAAAGTCTACTGAGATCAATTAAAATTATTCTATAGACTGGACTGGGCCTTACTTAGGATCATCAGTAACCATTAACTTATTCAGAAAAACCTGTGTTTTTAACCTCAGTAGTCGTTTCTGCTCATAGAATCATAGAATAGAATAATAGAATCATTAAGGTTGGAAAAGACCTCTAAGATCATCAAGTCCAACCATCAACCCAACACTAGACTATGTCCTGAAGGGCCACGTTTACATGTTTTTTGAACACCTGCAGGGATGGGGACTCCAGCACTTCCCTGGACAGCCTGTTCCAATGCTTAACAACTAATTCAGAATTTTTTCCTAATATCCAACCTAAACATTCCCTGGTACAACTTGAGGCCACTTCCTCTCATCCTATTGCTAGTTACTTAGGAGAAGAGACCAACACCCACGTCTCTACAACCTACTTTCAGGTAGTTGTAGAGAGCAATAAGGTCTCCCCTGAGCCTCTTCTTTTCCAGGTTAAACAACCCCAGCTCCCTCAGCTGCTCCCCGTAAGACTTGTTCTCCAGACCCCTCACCAGCTTGGTTGCCCTTCTCTGGACCTGTTCCAACACCACATTGTCTCTCTTATACTGTGGCACCCAAAACT
>JAVSBS010000368.1:26569-50276 GCA_033124195.1 Coracias cyanogaster
GTCTGGTCTGGGGTACAGACTGTGTCCTCAGCAGGCATTACTGGCAGCAGCTTACCTGTGCGTGGTTCCTTCTGCTGAACACACTGATTTTGATACAGGTCAGGATATTGTTGGTTTCTTGGTCAAATGGGCACACTGCTGGCACATATTCAGCCAGCTTTCCACCATCACCCCCAGATTCTTTTCTGTCAGGCAGCTTTCCAGCCACTCTTCCCCAAGCTTGTAGCATTGCATGGAGTTGTTGTGGTTGAAGTGCAGGACCTGGCACTTGGCCTTGTTGAACCTCATACAATTGACCTCAACCAATTGATCCAGCCTGTCCAGATCCCTCTGCAGAGCCTTCTTACCCTTGAGAAGGTCAACACTTCTGCTTAATTTGGTGTCATCTGCAAACTTACTGAGGGTGTATTCAATACCCACATCCAGGTCATTGATAAAGATATTAAACAAGACTGACCCCAAAGCTGACCTCTGAAGAACATTGCTTGTGACTGGTCGCAGACTGGATTTAACTCTGTTCACCACAACTCTCATTCACATATTAAGTACATGGACAAATTTCATGGACGTAACATATCAAGTGCCCATCTCCTTGATTTTTGTATACTAAATTAAATGTTTCATCTGAAATCTTATTTCACTGTGGTCAGAAAGCTCTTTAGTATTCACTGATCTTACAAAAAACTCTGGCTCAATAGTCTAGGGATAATACCATATAATTTCATTTCAGGGCATACTCGTGTTTTTGTTAATATATATTTTATAATGACAATTAAATTTTGTCATGGGTAATAAAAGGAAATGATGGGAACTTAATAGTCCAGAAGAAAAATTCTTTTCTAAGTCCCTTATCTGGACCAGGCACAATACAATGGTCTGAATCTGAGTCTCCTACACTACCTATGAGTGGCCATTAAATCTACTCTGAAAGTTTATGCAATTTGCCCATCTCCTTGTCATTAAATATAACAGTTTTGATAAATTTCAGTTCTGGCAAATCTGTATTTTTTGACAAAAGATGTTTTGTCTGAAATTTCCTAACCAGATCAAAATCTTACTATCTTCAGTAAAACCCTATTCTGCATCAAGGACCTCCCTGCTAATTTTCAATTAAAAAAAAATTGAAAAAAACCAAATTAGACAAAAAATATATAGAAGGTAATAATTCTTTGAGCATAGATTCCACAGTTTCCATTTTTTTTCACAAATAACTTGACGGAAGAAAGTAAATGGATCAAAATGCAAACTGTTCAAGGGAATAATTCAAGTAAGAAACATACGGAAATTGATTGTAAATAAAGGCAATAAAAATACTTCAAATGGAACAGCAGATCAATATCATGCAGAATGTTAAATATGAATGCCAAGAACCTAATATTTAGAGAAAATATCTCTCAGTCCCTCAGCATAAGGTGTTATATTCTGGAAAAATCTGCACATCAAAATATAAAAAGTTCCCTTTTTTGTTATAACAATAGCATATCCAAAATACTAGTTTACAGTTTTGTAAGAAGAATTAACAAATCATGTCCCACACTGTTGTAGCTTGAATCTTAAACTGTCAAGAATCAAAAATCCTCTCCACTATACTGAAGGAAAATTGATATCCAAAGATTAATCTACATTATTCTACCTTTATTGTTTTCATGTTTACAATAATTAAAAATTAGGTCTTAATTAGTTCTGTAACTAGCATCCTGGTTTAACACCCAATAGTCAGTAAACGTGTCTTCTAACTTATTAAAACATTTCCAGAACAAGTGATTCTCAGAAAGGACCTAAATAAAAAATATCACCTGATCCTGAATCAATGTTCGTGAGTTGAGCCAGTGTGCCAAAACAACACCCCATTGCAACATAGTTTTAAATACATTAAAAGCACTTGGAAACTGGCCAATTAATTTCCTGAGGAACCGAAGGAGTGAAGAAATCTTCTGTATTTTCCAGTATACTTACATAATTTAATGTCTCCCTGTAGAGAGACACAACACCATGCCACCTCACAAACCTGTGTAGGTTA
Source organism: Coracias cyanogaster (assembly GCA_033124195.1). Taxonomy (NCBI): domain Eukaryota; kingdom Metazoa; phylum Chordata; class Aves; order Coraciiformes; family Coraciidae; genus Coracias; species Coracias cyanogaster. Next base: position 28,590 of record JAVSBS010000368.1, read on the forward strand.
TACGTCATTCCTGTCAGAGAAAAAAAAAGAAAGTTAGATCTTGCTATGCTCAGTCATCTTATCCAAACTCTTTTTCCCTTTTTCACCACAGCAGCAGTTAACTCCTCGTGTCTGCTTGTCAATAGCTGGAGATTTGATAAATCAGGTTAACAATGAAGCATCCCTTGATTCACTAAATCTATTACTATTAGTATAACACTATACACAACACTATCCATTAAAAAAACAACAACAACAAAAAAAAACGAACAAGAAACCGCAAAAGACCTCCTCAAAACCCAGGGAATTTTTGGATACTCTTTCATGATCTATTTTAAAATGTCTTTCTTTTCTGAGTTGCACAGTTGAGAATAATCTTCCCCAATCCTACTTTGGTCCAGTTTTTTCAAGAGGTGTTAGGACTGTCTTATTGTCCCCTTGGAGATTCTGGTATTCCCTTCTATTTTGAAAGAGACTATTTATATTTTTGTTACCACCCTTTTTGTTCATAATTTTTTTGTCAGTCCTGCTAAGGAGACAAGGGGCCATTTTTGTGCCATGTTTCCTGCTTTATCTGTCCACTCTGGCTTGCTTACCTAAGCCACTTTTGTATATGCTCTACCTGTGACTACAATGATTGGCATTTATGTACTGACTTACTTTTCTGTGCAGAAATCTTCTTTTTGTCCCTCATAGCACTGAAAAAGACAAAGAAAGTATTTGTCATGTTCTGTTTATCAAGGCTGTTATTAAAATCTAGTGCAACTCCAGGTGGTTCCCATGAAGAATTGTTCAGAAACGTAGTTGTTACTTTGTTTCATTACAATTTTGCTCTAAGATATTTCATATATTTGCAGTTTCATTCATTTCCAAAGTGAAATGAGAATTGTTAAATGTCATTAGGATTCCAGGGTAGATGGAATCCAGCCTGGAGCTAAGAGGATTTGGATTTTGAATAGAACAAATTATTGCAATTCACTACAAGTATATTTAGTGCCAAGCAGTCTTTGGCGCACAGTAATAGTAATTGATGTTGTTTATTTAAGTACCAGGGATATACATGGCAGCACACTATCCTTGTGTAAAACATACTTTGAGGGTACTAGTGAATGCAGAAAGGACAGAGGAAGAGCATTTTACCCAAAAAAACCCGGCTTTGGTTTGGAGTTGTTGAGAATTGGGTGGTCTGGGGTTTTCTCCTCCCTGTGTTGCATTGATTGGCACCAACACGCAGGAATCGAGGATTGCATTTTGTTGATTTTTCTTTTTTCCCTTACTATTTAGACTTTGGTAAGCTGTATTGATAAGAAGCGTTACTGAACTTTGTTCCTGGGTGTCGTTTTTTGGACCGGCAATACATTAAATTCTATATAATATGGAAAAATGACAAGGATTTTGCCTAAAATGTCTAACGATCCCTATGGACACATTCCTGCTATGAACAGCCTACATGAACTTTTTACCTACTACAGTATCCTCCAGAAACATTTATTAAAAGCCACCATATCTTATCTAAAGCCTTCTTATTCAGCACCTAAACACATCTAGCTCTTGAACTTACATAGTTTTCAGCATTTTTGTAATACTTTCAGTTGTCTTTTTTTTCCCTAATAATAGTCATCTAGTCAACATTCTCAGAGGATACTCTAGCTGCACAAGTATAAGTTCTGAAATTTTCTTCAGATTGGTCATTCATAAATATTTTATTATTTCCTTGTCAATTGTTTGGTTGGTTTGGGGTTTTTTTTGAGTGGGTGTTTTTTTCTGGCAACATACTAAAATCTGTATTACAAATAAAAATATCTATAACTTTGTCTAAAATGACTAACAGTCTATATAATCACAGACACTGAGGTAGAAAAATCAAGTGTATTTTGGTTTGGGTTTTTTTTTGCTTTGTATTTATTAACTAGCTTTCTGAGGATATTACTCTCTATTTAAAATCAGAAATTGTCTGTTTTGTACTGAACTGATTGGAGAGTATCAGTTCAAGTAATGATATTAAAAACATGAATTATAACCTAACCCTTTAGCTTTATTATTTCCTGAGATGCAAGTTTCCAACAATTTTCACTGTTTATGTGGGATCAAGTTTTCACAGTGGGGAATTGAAAATGTTAGATAAACCACACACACACACATGCAAGCACACGAACACACTTGCAGACACACACAGCTAATTTAGTGTTTATGACTTTGATCCTTTACAGGAAAAAAAAGAAAAGAACATGAACATTTCATTTTTTAATACCTCTCATTTTATTATGGCAATGGAAAATGTATGAGTGACAAAAATAAACAGTGGAACAGAAGCTTAAAATACTACCCAAATTGTTCACAATTCCTGGAGATAATTCATTAAATTCTGAGTAGGTTTGGTTGGGTTTTTTTCATGAACTTTAAATTAAACACATTAAGATGGAGGTATCTGTCTTTCCTGATCTGTGGTTGAAAACAGCAAAACATGCTCTCTCACACACACACTCATATCTCAGAGAGCTAATAGAGAAATGCAGGAAATGAGAATGGTTCCTCACCAGTGTTCAAGGAAAGCTTTGTGAGAGCAATCTCAGGAAGGCTTACTTAATCTGCTTCTTTTCAATTGTCTCTAAAAGAAGCAAGTACTGCTGGACACTTATAGCATGGCTATAGAGGAAATAGTCAGTGCTAAGTGCTTTTTAGAAACAAAACCAGTCGTAAAGCTACCTCTGCTATAAGTGTGCTTATTTCATCACATGTTCTTATTTGCCACACAAGGAGAACCAATTAATGTGCTCACAAGTGCAAACCAAAACACAGTAAATGGACATGGTCAGATTTGCTTCAAAACCACGCTGAAACCGCTCATGCATTAAGAGATACTTGCACAAATATATTGCTGACAAGAATGTACAACAGCCCTGGCATAAGAGTCTCATTTAAGCTCATTGTTCATCATATTTAACAAAATCCACCAATCATAAAGTTATTCTTTTAAACTATACGGGGTCATAGGGAGGATTTGAGTTCCTCAACTTCATGCTATGAAAATGGCCTAATTGTGAGAAAGGTCTCAGTCTCTGATATGTGCAAAAAGAATTCCAACCCTAATAAAAACATACTCCTTCCTCTTTGATGCTCCTTAGAGTTTTTCCATTAGCACAAGACTAATATAACTATGTTAAAAGACTTGAGTTTGAAATTATTTGAAGGAGAGACATGCAATCAGTCCTTGCAGAGTCAGCTCCAGGAGGCTCAGTACTGATGTTAGTTCTTCTCTAGAAATGCTGCTTTCATGCTTGCTAGTCAATAGTATGCTAACCCTTAAAATAATTGTGATATTAAGGTACTAGAAATCAGTGTTATCAACCCCACAGGTATATGGCAATATCTTCCTAAGAGTGAGGCTGCCTTCCACCCAGTTTTTCAACAGCTTTGAAATGTCAAGTTACTGGCTTCTGCAGTTCAAAGATCAGTATATGAAGCTCTCTCCTTGCCTCTTCTAATTTCCCAGTGCACCGTCCAGTGTAATTTCTTGCCATTTTCCCTCAGCATCTTATGTGGAAACACAGTATTCCAATGTTATTTTGTTCTCAAAAAATCAAGTTGAACAACAATTAATAAATCTTCATGAGCAGTGATCCAGTGCCCTGATGTATTAGGAGGCATTCTAGCATCAGTTTTGCATCAAATTTAGACACACTTTTGACATTTCAGGGAAGTGATCAAGCCAAAATCTTAACACCTGAAGTAAAGCACCAAACTTTTGTTGATATATCTAGATATATCTTTTCATGATTAAGATACATTTGAAAAACTGTCTTCCATATTCTATGTCCTATTGATATCACAAGGGCAAAAATTCCTCAACACCTTCTAGAAGTACTTAGTTCTTACAAGATGAAGCCAGTGATATATAGTATGATGGTAAAATGGAATATAACTGCAAAATATGGCACCTGAAATTCATTTTGTGGTGAATGGACATTCTCAGTTTGGTAGCTTAACGTAATCTTTGCTTTCCTTTCAAATATTTTCAAGCTATAAGGATAACAATGAGGCTTCTTTTTACAGCAAGGAGAACCAAAAACCTGAGAAAAATTAGTTTGGGGAAATAGGGTATGAAATACATTTCTTTGTAATGCAACATACTGGTAAACTTTTTTTTTTTTAATCATCAACTTAAAACAAGCTCCAGAATGAAATTTAGAGATATAATTTCTAAGACAGTTTTTTCCAAAATACTGAGCATCGAACAGCTCCCATAAATTCTCACAGGAATTTGTTGACTTCTTGTTACTTCAAAGTATCAAAATCCATATGTCAGTGTCTAAAAATACATTTGGAAACCTAGCCTCACACATCTATTTTGAAAAATTGCATTATCCAGCTGAATGCATCATGAACTATGTAATCTTGATTTTATCCATTGTAAAGGAATGGATAATTAAACAATTACTAGCTAAGGAATGAATACAAATTTATATTTCAGGAATACCTCAGGTTACTAGTTCACAGAAAAAGGCATTCTCTCTCTTTCTGTGTTGCGCCTATTCAGCCATCACCTTTTTATGTTGCCATCAGTTGCCTGATCACACAAGCCGACACTGAACTCAGCAACAGCCCCTCAGAAATCTTCTTTCAAACAATCCTGCCATAAGTTCCTGTGGGCCCAGCTCCTCTGCTGCCCACTGTGGTGCCAGCATCAACTGCTGGACACAACAGGGAGAGATGGCTCCCTCAGTGGTCCTTCACATGGAAGGACAGCACCTAGAGAGCCCAGCAAGATGCAACCAGCCCCAGCAGAAGTCACACCTAACAGGAAGCTCCTCTAACTCAATCGGTTCCTGGTTAAAATAGCCCTGGCCTTGCTCGCCACCCCAACCATGAGCACCTGAGTGAGGGCGGAGCCACAAAGACACAGGTGGACCATGTTCTACCTCTGGATCATGAAGCCAATAGAAAAAAGAAAACATTCTGCTAGGTTATGACTCTTCTACAGGTCAACTCTAGCTCAGGGCTCACAGCTCAGGCCCCAGCGCTTCATCCTGGAAACTGCTCATTGAAGCAGGGGCATTGAAAGTACCCTTTTGAACCTTAAAAATACAATTCAGATTGGTTATAGGTTTTTTCAAGCTTTTTTTTCCAAGCACATACGTGTTATGGTTTTATGAATCACTTTGTAATATTATGAGCATTTTTAGCAAGGTTTGGTTAGTTGATAAATAGTTTTGAATTAGAATATTCAGAAGCTTTACTAATGATCACTGATAATATAACACCTTTCTTCTCAGATGTATACTTTTGATCTTACATCTTCAAACATACTGCATTTCACTTTTCATACAAAAAGTAAGGTAGATAACAACCTCACCAACTGATCATGAAAAAGGTGTTGCCAAAGTTGCCTGAATATTTGTCTTATTTTCTAGATAAATAATGATTTTCAAAATAAGTCATGCAATATTTGGGTTCAGTAAACTGCTTAAGGACTACAGCCATTTTTGTCAATATCTACTGTTTTCAGTTTGAAAAGCTTCTGGTTTATTTCTATTTATTTCCATTTCTGCTTTGCAAACTACAGCTCTTGGAAGACAAGGAAAAGCTCTTGATGAAAAATAAACTTTCAGTCTTCAACCAGCAACAAATTCATAATAGTTCTATTCTCACTGTATTTCAAAGTTCATTGCAAAGTCATGAAAGAAATTTCATGGAAAGGGGGAAAAACAAACAAGTAGAACTTTGAAATGAGATTTGAAATTTGAATTTGAAAAGAGATGCAGAAAAATTCTACTTCATATTGGAGTCCAGAATCTGTGCATAAAATTGTTATTTCTAAAAATTTTACTGACAAACCAAACTTGCTGTATCCTGGTGTTATGTAGCAATGAATAATTTTTGAATTTTCACACCTCTTTCTAATAAGTACAGCAATTTTTTGTGGCTGTTCAAAGCCTGTAGATTTCCCCAGAGTCATCCTATCCAAACATCCAGTGCTGTTGGTAATGGCTGTTTCCCTCACTACAGCCTTAAGAGGCAGTTTCCTCAGAGACCACTAGAAGAGATGACACATGAAACTCTTTCTTCCTTCATTCTTCTTCCACTGGTACCCTAGGATCATTTCCAGGTTCTATTTGGCTTGTACTGAATTTTGAAATAAGAAGCTTGTGATGGATTTCAAACACAGATCTCTAAGCATCATTTCATAAAGTGTCGCCACCAAGATAGTCAAACTAATGAACTAAGAGTAAAAATGAAGATTAAGGAAATAATACTGAAAGATTATTTAGAGCATACTTCTATGAACCTTCATACCCTTTAAGCTTCTATCTGAATATCTCCCAAGAGAAGGCAGCCCTATACACATGGAGAGGCAGGATTTGCCTCAACAGATGCAGAGAAAATGCTTTCACAAATAGTGTGGATAACGTAATAGCTGAAAAGCATGAAAAGCATTTTGTAACTGGTTTTCAAACTTGTTTAATTAATATTACTTGATGGAAAAATATCAGAAACTGTATGGTTTTGGATTTTAATTTTATTTCCTTTTTTTCCTCTGACTGACTTGCATTACATTATAAAATCATATACTCTTTCAGAAAATAGACCTCTTTTTGTGGAGTTTCATTCTAATGATATTCCAGATGCCTATTGCACAATTTAATAAATGCAGGTTCATAATCTCCCTGTCTTTTGTGAAGAATAACATTGAATTATGAAGATATGAAAGATCTGTTAAGAAGAAAATTTTCAGAAGTAAGGTTTTTTGTGTGATATGGAAAGTTAATGTATTAGAGCAATTGTAGCATGTGAAAATAAAAATGAGAGAAAAAATATGCTAAATGAATGTTTTCTGGACAGTCTAATGACTTTACATTCAATTAACTGAAATATTCATTTCTCCATTTTTCTTGAAACAAAACACTGAAATAGGCAAAGTAGAGAAAGTATAGTTAAACCATCTGAAGTAAAGACTTGTATTAAAAATATGCAGTCTTAAGTGTAGCAGGGGCCAATAACTTTTGAAAATAAAAAAGATGGAATAACATAACAGATAAAATGGGATTTTCAAAATGGCTTTTTATTTTGCTTTAGCCAAGTATTTAATACATCTCTGAGTTGAAATGAACATGTAAGTCTTCAGAGGTATGTCCCTCACTATTACTTGTCAACACTAAAATGCAGTCAAACATCCTCTGTGCTCTGATGCTGATCTCTATGGGAACTGAATTCCCTTCAAAATGCTATTAAGCCATCAATTATTTAAAGTGTGGCATATGGCATTGACATTGTTTATTATTTCATAAGCATAATTAAACCTCACAGTAACTATTGCAACTCATATTCATCACAGTTACCCAGCGAACATCTTTCTTCTCTCACCATTCTCTGAATAATGCAAAACAAACTAACTGTTGATCCTGAAAGTGATTCTTAATTTGGACCAAATATCACTTATGTTCACAGAAATGACAACACAACTTAGGTATATTTGAGATATGTAGTTATCTATGTCTCAAGGGAACAGTTTCAGAAGCCATTGAAATTACCAGAAATATTTCCCTTAATTCCCACTGCTTTGCATCCAATATTGCATGATATCTGTTCTGCTCACATTTACTTGCACTTATATTGATTCCTTACTTACCTTTACTTTGATTTTACCCTTACTCTTAATTTTAGTATGACTTTCTCCAAAAGATGGAAAGACTCACAAAGTTAGTTCTTGATCTCTCTTCAGCCAACAATATGAATTAAATCCTTTTTGTTGAATCTGTTATTTGAGGGCTAGAAAACCCATCAACCTTCTTTTTCAAATAGATCTCAAAATATAGTTATGTTTCAAAATTCGTTTTCCTGTACCGTAAACAGATGCAAAAGTCACCTCCTCCTCCTCCTATTAGCAGTATTCCTGTTGATACAGTTAAGCTTCATAATATAGTTTTTTCTATAACCTTACATTAGGAGCTCAAGATCAACTATTGATCCTCTAGCCTTTGGGTCTTATTTTTCCAGGTGCTAGTCCACAGCCTTTTGGTCTGACCTGCATTTCTTGTTTCCCATTTGAAAAAGTTTTTTAAATTCAGATACTTTTAGATTTTGCCTCACCCTTTCTGACTAGTGTTGTTATATTCACATCAAATTATGATGGAAATTTTAATATTAGACCAGTATCATTCTCCAACTGTAAGATCTATTGTTTAATGAAAATGTTTCACTAACAAGCGTGTCTGAGATTAGGCAGCAAGCCATCCTTAATCAACTGAGGGCATGTTTTACTGACAATTAAGCAGTGTTGATCCTTTTAAATGAAATGTAATAGTGAAGCTAATCTCTGAACAGTGTGTGAACATAATGCATATAGATATTAACCTCTATTCACTAAAACATGTAATCTAAGGCCTCTTTCACAAATCTTATTTATAATTAAAAAAAGAAGAAAAATGAAACAAGCCCATTCTGACACCTCCAGGAGAACAAAACAGACAAAAACCCAACCAAACCGGAAAACTATGGACTGTTTTCTTTGTGGTGCTATACTATAAGTTTTTATTACCTGAATATTTTACCACTTTTTCCATTTATTGGATGGGACTTATATCAGTCCAAGATGTCCTCCTTCTTAAGAATGAGTCATATATTTATCCAGCAGTATTTGAAGTCACCCAGGACTATAGAAAACTGAATGTGACCTGCCATTTCTATTCTTAGCCAGCTCTTTAAGAACACTTGTTACCAAGAGTTTTAAGGCCTCTTGATTTAAGATATTTGTCTTCTCATTAGGGAGGAAATGGGAAACAGGATAACTATGAAGGCCAGTCATACAGGACTACCAAAGAAAGACTGTAGGGTAAAATAACAGTAACTTGCATTCTATAATACATGGGGTGGATCTCTGGGTTGTTGTTGGGTTTTCTTCCTTCAGTAACTAAGCAAAACAAGCCTATAGTCAGTAAACATAAGTTCACTTAAAAAAGGAAATGTATTCCCACTTAACTGTTTTTAGGGGAGTGCAGACTGAGAGACTTGTATAGGCAGCTATACCATGTATCAGTTATGATTCCTGAAATGTAGACAGCAAGAATGAAAGCAATACAATCTCTTTGAATCATGAGGAGAATATAGAAGCAACATTGATTGCATTTGCAATAATCTGTGTAAATACATCAAATAAGACTTTTAAATCGTATTTACAGGGTGAAATCTAATGAAAAATAAATGGGAGGAAATCACAATCTATTTACAGAGAGGCCACAAGGAGAATAAAGGACTAAGTTAATCATATACATAATTTATAGCTAGTTATTCACTCAACTGGCTCTTCCTATATAGTGTTGTTTCTGTTTTCCATAGTACTTTAGACTGAATGGTCACAGCTGTCTGTTCTGCTTTTAATATTAATAGAGAGGAAGCTTTTCGGGAGACATGGTGCCTGACCCAAGCACAAATTTTTTTATGGCCACGTAGGAACGTAGGTGGCACACCATTTCAATAAACACTCTAGTAAAGTCATAAAGAATTTGAAGACAGAGTGGGCTGTAGTAGCTGTCTGTATTGCTATTTCTTTGATACTTTAATCTCTGAGATTTTTAGGTTTATTCAATTTTGACTGAATTGTTATATGCTACTTTTAGTTTTGAGTCAGAAAGGCAGCATAGCTGGAAGGCATAACGGGTATCACTTTATCTATCTTCTTCTCTTAGTCCTTCTTAGACCAATCCCAGAATCATCTCACAGCTTCCTCATTTTAGCTTGGTTCTTTTCTATTTATCACCAGAAAAAGAATGTTCTCCTTTTTTACACCTTACAACAAAGAATGCACAATCACAGTCCATGCTTCAATTTATTAGCTTTTAAAATTTTATTTTAAGAATAATATTCTTAAAGAGAAATTAGACTGTTTCCTCTTAAAAGTGGATAACTCAGTTAAAAATCAATACAAACAGGCATAAAATAAAAACTTTCATTATTAAGTAGGCTGTAACGTTGGTAGAGCTTAGATTTTTAAATTTAAACATGTTTAGGAAGGCTCTTCAATTTTGTTCACATGTTCTATAAGCTATATTCTAATACTGTCAGAAGATATGAATAAAGAGATACTAATTAACCACACTTCATGTAAATTTTTCACTCGGAGCATAGGTCTTTAAACACATTCTTGCAAACAGATTGAAAAGGTGTTTATATGCTGAATTGCATTGCATCAGCCTGACATTCAGATCTGTTGTCTGGTGAATGATGTCAAATGGAGTGCAATAATAAATGTTTTCAGAAATTACAGTGGTCTCTATTCACTGCTAAAGTCCACAAGGTTTTATTTACAAAATATATCTATATTTCTTAATTATTTTAGTGTACAAAAATATCATCTAGATAGTCCCCCCTTACAGCATTTCTCCCAAAGCTACACATGATTGGATTCAGAAAAAGACAGCACATAGGTAGTGCTGTCTGTTGAATGCATAGTAATTCAAACAAATAACACGTTTTACTTCTCTTTGCTTACTGGGCAATTTGGTCAATCAAGCTTTGTCCCATGAAAGTTATATTAGATTGCAACTAAATTCCAGCTTGAATAGAAGGCTGATCCAAAGAGCTGCAGGGAAAAATACACATGCCCCCCCACCCAGAAAAAAACCCAACAGACCCAAAAAACAGAAAACAAACCCAAACAATCCACCTACCTTTGTTACATATAACCCAGATTTAATGCATTATTTTTCCTAGGAAAAGATGTACTCCAATAGTTTTAATATCTTACCAAATATTTATTTGTTACGATCACTGAAAATTGCACTGCTACAAATTGGTACAAAGTCAAACAAAAATAAACAAAATAAAACCAACAAAACCAACCAAACAAAACCCAGTAGAAGTTTAGATTTTTTTGAGGGTGCAATTTGCTTATGCTTTCTACGATATCAGAATTTCTTGGGAATTTTCTACAAAGTTGAAGTGTTCTGTGGAAAATGTTGACTTTTTAGAAAGAAAAAAAGCCAAACAGAAAATAACAATGATACCTGAAACAAAATATTTCGATTCACTGAAGTGATTTTTCATTTTGAGATACTTCAAAATTAATCCATTCCCACTCCACCAAATAATAAGGTACTCCAGTAGAAAAGCATTATCATCTTGAATCAATGGACAGAAAAGGATTACTAAATACTGAAAACACCATTTCCATGAAATTATGCTCCATCTTACAGAAATACTAGTATTGCTAGGCTTTCAGATACCTGACCAGCAGATGCAGCTGCTTCTCAACAGAGTTCTCAGAGTCTCAAAGCTTTCATTTTAACCTAGGTAGACTAAACCTGACAACAAGGCAACATTAAATCACAATCCATACTCCATTTAATCACAAAAAACCATCACAAAAGTTATCTAATATCAACAGACACTGAGAATCCAAGTTCATCCGTAGAAACAGTAGGAAGCTAGATGGTAAAAATTTGTTCTATTTTTGAACATATAGGTTTCTGAAAACATGCTACTGAATACGTATTTTCTGACTACATTTTATCAGAAAATTTGCAATCATTTGAATGTGAATTTTCAAACATAATTAAAATACTGATTTCCTTTTGCTAAGCTAATAGGATAAGAAATTCTTCTCAATGAACTCTGCTTACTGAACTCCAAATAGCCCTGACAGCCTGTATCATCTATTTCTGGTAAAATCTGTAAAATAATTAGAACTATGCTTTTTATAACTGTTATGCAAAGCACCAAATGCTGATGACTGGGAAATGTAAGAGATAACGATGTAATGCGGATTGGGTCACAGTAAATTACCTCATGCTGCCATTAACCTTTAAGTTCTTAACTGCCTAATAGTCAAGCTAGAATTTATTTATTTAAATTTTATTAGGAATCAATATTAAATGGAGAGTATTAAATTTATGTCTCTTTTCTATCATCCACGTTGAGAAACATAATGGCCAAATTAAATGTCCCTACTCACAATGGTTCTAAATGTTTTTCCCTGAGTTTTTATAGCTCTAAAATATTAATTATTTATTGCATTTGAAGAAAAAAATAATCTTTATAGGTAACAGAGGCTGTATTCCTTGAGCTGGAAAGTATGACATGTTTGACATCAGTTTTAATGTCTCATGATTCCAAACACAGCTGTAATCTTGAAGTTATCTCTTGGTCTAGCCACTTAACTATACTCAAATGAGAAATTAAGAGTTTTCTTGACATGTATTTTCTGATTCTATAACAAAAATAAAATATCTATTTTTAAAAATTTAAAATACAATAATAAAACCATATATGTTCTAGATAGAATAAAAAGCTAAACAAAAAATATGAAATCAATGGAATAAACTGTGATGAAGTCAGAAGAAACTGGGATTAAATATTTCCACTATTGGGAGAAAAATTTTGTTTTGGTAATGTTAACTACAATATCAAAGAAAACCAAGAAATATCTCTAAAGCAAGAAGAACTTGGCAAAAGCTTTGTTATAGCTCAGCTGAGAACAGTTCCCTACTTAGAAAGCTTTTCAGCATTTTTTTCCCTTCCATTGAGCCCTGGCATGAAAGATAGAACCCCTTTTTAAGAAACCATTCTTTTGTAATGTGAAAATATCCTAGTCAATATAGAACTTAACTGATCTGCAAAATTCCTTGAGACAAGTTGGTTTTGGAGGGTTTTTGGGGGCAGTGGGGAACACGGGATGGGGGCAAGAGTATGACTAGTAATACCAAACTCAAGTCCTCCTTATATATGAGTGACAAGCAAGAGATAATACAAAAGTAATTCTGGTTAACAAAATGCAGTTAGCAAAAGACGAGGTTTAAAACCTTCCCCAGAATAAACTGCACCTCAGGTTTGCTCAGCTGGGATGTGAGACAGGGATAAAACCATATCTCTAACCAGAAACAAGAAAAGCACAGGCTTAGAAATGAAAAGTGATATCCAGGAGCAGGACAGACTGATACATTCTGCCTCCCTCCTTGCAGTCTTCTATTAAATTGGACATTCTATCCTACCACTGAGAGAAACTCCCTAACAACATCATTAACCCTAACCTAACCTTGTGAAAAGCTATGTTTTCATGAGTCAGCAGTTTTGATAAGCAACTACATCATCAGAACACTCACCAGCTCCAGCTGCAGTTAATCCATGGCAGCTGCAGTTAATCCATGTAGTCAATCCATGACAGGTTAGCTTCAGTTTTATCTGTGACTGAAGTCATACTTTAAGGTCTCCCTGGAATAAATGTCAGGGTAGATGGACTCCCTTTGTGTATGGGATGTGTTTATCCCTTGTCTGGCCAATCAACAGATCAAATGTTCCATAATTTCAAGGACATCTTGAGGAATGAGTCTGATGCAACTTTTGTATGTAGATCTTTCCAGAACATTAAGATGGCAGCTCTGCTTTTCTTTGATTAATTTTACCACATGGGAGATTTAATAGCTCTTTCTTCTGGAGTCTTAAGGACTGCAAACTGTGGCCTTGTTAATGTTATAATCTATATTGGTTTGAAAAGGCAAATGTAGGAGAAACATAGCTACTCTTCAAAGTTTTTACATTTCATATAGCAACGGAGGATATGAATTTCCTGGGTGATTGTGGCACACCCTCAAAATTCTATGTATAGCAAAGGGATGATATTTTTTGTGTACACAACGTATAGGACATTATTATTGTTAACAACATGATATGAGCCAGATTCACATGAAAAGTATTAGATGCCTTTGTTTTCTAATAATGTCTTTTGTGTAAATTTTCTGAAAGGAGAGACTTTCATGTAACTATCTGTCTAGACTCTTTCCTGTTTTACAAAAGCTTATGACATAAGCATCCCCTGGATGAGCACATTATTTTCTCTCTAGACTGATGGTTCTGAGCTAATTAATCCATCTCTGTAGTCTATTATCTGAAGTGCACAGCTACCACAAGACGTTGATCATCCTCATCCTTGTTCTTCCTCATTACAGCTGTACCAGTAATACCAATGTATTTAAGAATTGTCATCCTTCCATTTGAAATAGAAAAGAAAAAAATAAAATTATCAAAGGCTGTAATTTATCTGACAAGCAAACTTTCAGTAAAGTTGTAGTACCCTCTTCTTTTCTCTGGGTGTCACTTAAATCCCTTTTTTTTATTATTATTATTATTTGTTATCTTACATTGATTAGTTTGTGTTATTGATTTTATTAGAGTTAAGTAAAAATATGTATATTATAGAATCCCTACAGATTATGAATTCAAATTATTAATTCATCTTAATGTGGTAATCTAGGCAATCAGCATAAAATAGGCTGTATAGATTGTGAAGACTTGTATGCAGAATAACCTCTTTCTATAGACATATTTGGCTCTAGGTGTGGCACCTAAATGACAGTAAGGGAGAAAGTCTAAATAATTTGGTCAGATAAGTACTGGGTTAATGCAAACTCATTCAGTCTTTCAGGTACTTTTTAGAAAAAGTATTCTTCTTGTGTTGCTCCTCCACAATTGTATGTGCATTCCTTAAAAATAGGAAAAATGCTTATACATAAGTACTTAATGCCTCACTATTATCTATATTTGGTGCCTAGCCTGTGTTGCAGGTATACAAACAGTGATTGAAAAAACACATGTTGCTGTACAAAATCAAGTCATTAAATATGTTCCTTTATTTATAGTGCGAGGGAATCCCAAATTTCCATGGAAACTGCCCCATTCAATTAACATTTAGTATCCATGGAACAGTGAAAAGGATCTAAGAGAGTGCACTGGTTAGATTCAATGCACACTCACAATGAGGAATATAAGGGTGAGGTAAAGAGTTCTCAAGTTCTTACCAGGATCTAATTCCTATGTGCGGAGGTTTAGGTTCAATCCACTAGACTTAAAACAGACGCTCACTGTTAACCCCTCTTCCTCCTCTGGAAATAGAGGAAGAGAAAGAGGATAAGGGAGAGAGACTTATGGTTGCCCCCCTCCCCTCCCAAATGGGAGAGGAAGGGAATGAAAGAGATACTTCCGGATTAGAAAAGAAAACTAAAACAGTTTTAATGAAGATAATAGTAATAAAATGGAATATATGCAAATATATACAAAACCAGTGTCAAACCCAACCTCCCCCTGATGGCAATTACATTACCGTCACCACTGATGCTAGGGAGCAGGCACTGGGAAAGTCTCAGACTGGGCTCAACAGCTGATGGGAACCAGGTTCAGGACCTGGGTTCAGGAACACATGAATCGGGATCAAAGGCAGAACTGAGAAGAAAGAAGGCTGAAGGGAAGGGTCCCACAAGGCAAGAAAGCCTCCAAGGGAAGAAAAGGCCAGCGGAAGGATCCTGAAAGTAGACGGGAAGGGTCAAGATGCTTGTGATCCCTCACCTTTATATTGAATATGACATATGGGATGGAATACCTCAGTGGTCAGTTGGTCATCTGTCCTGGCCTCTTTCCCCTACAGGTGCAGCCTTTCACTTTCTGCACCCCCCAAGGTGGTACACAAGAGTTAGCAGTGACCTTGGTCTGTACGCCAATCCTTGGTAGTAACTATAAACATCAGGCATTATCACCGCTAGAAGCAGACACTGTCTGCAAAAGCATGTTTTTAGTTTCAGAAAGTGCAGTTAGAAAAGACTCAGATGAAACGTAAAATCACTGAACAAAATTGGTTTAGTTATAACTCAAACCAGGACACTACGAATTCTGACTATGATCAGGCCTTCTTTACCTGGGTATTGACCTGCAATGTGCAGGTACAGGTGATGTATCTATGACTCATTCAAAAGAGATCTGTCATCTGAGTAACTCAGGAAGCGTGTCCATTCTTTTCTCAATGAATTTCAAATGATGACAAATAGTGGTCAAAAGTAGAAATATTACGTGTTGAAACGTAAAACAATTATTTTAAATGTTACTGGTTATGCTGACTCCTTTAATTCAAGGAAGGAATAGAGAAGGACTGGAACTAATTTGGAGCATTACTATTACTCTTTGAAATTCCTCAAGATACAATGAAATTATTAAGGAATCTGAAGTAATAAAGTCTTCCAAGAAGTTAATCAGGATGGGTATGGTTATCAGGTCACCTTTGCAGATAAAAGAGAAAATCAATTGTGAAAACAAGAAGATTCGATTCAAAATACCCAAACCCGAATAACAAATTTCAAGGGTATTACAGACATGGTCTGAGAGAGCCTATCAAATATGACAATAATTTGGGAATTTGAAACAAAACTTTTAATGTCACAGAAAACACTCTTGAATGTCCATAAAATTCACTGTAACTGTAATGGTTCTTTGTAAATGTCCTGCAAGAATCTGTGATTTATATATGAGATCAAAAGTGAAACATTCATTTTATTGAAGGACTTGGAACATTCAGGATTTGCACTGCTGTGATTTTTACTATCCATTCATAATTATGGAAATTTCAAAAGGGAATAAAAGATCTGAGCAAAAATACAGTATAGGAAATTTAACATAACTATTATAAGATGCCATTATAAATGAAAATCATATTATTCATCATTTTAATGGGAACTAGTAATAATTGCAGTGAGAAACTACAAACAGCAAAAATCCACAGGAGTAGCATTCAGAAGGTTGCCTTAAAATAGTAATATTTTGTTAATGGAAAACAAATGTCATTGAACCATACACCAAGTAATATTAAAATGTTGCCTGCATAGAAGGATAAATCTTGTTACAGGAGTTTACTTACAACTGTGTCTGTAGTTCTTTGCCTTCTACAGAGCAGGATAATTCAAATTTAGAGGCAGTGTGGGTAGGTTTGACCTGCTATCACAGCAAGACAATGTTCATTTCCATCCTCAGCAGGCTTCAGTTTCTGCATTGTAATAAGACTAAATCATGGTCTATGTATATCACTGTCACATTAAAGGAACACAATTTTGAAATTTGTCTGCCAATGTCCCAGGACTTTCACTGATCAGAATCCCCACATAGGACTTTCACTGAGTCAGATTCACATATATTTCAAAATTAATTACTTCATTGACAGCGACAGAACAGATTCAAGATTGCCATTGATAAATTCACTAACTACAATAGCGCTACTAATTAAGGTTAATATTGCTAGCAGAAAATAGTAATAATACAACAACAACAACCTGGGGTTAACATTTACCTGAGGATGAAAGGTTCAGTGCTTACCCAGAGAGGTGTCCCCTGCCTGGGGTAGAGGAAGAGAACACAACCCGTCAACTAGTCCATCAGATGATGAGGTTCTTCTCTCCCAATTTAACCATCATTTTCTTTGTCTTTTTATTCCCAAAATTACAAGTTTACCCCCGCCTCAGGTGACGTGTAGTATGATTTGGGTGGAGAGATGAGTGTTACAGTTGTACATGTTTAGCATCTGTAATCTTCATTAGCATATGCAGAGTTGTCAGCTGGAATAGGCATTTCACAGCCAAAGGGTAGCTATGAGATCTAACAGACTTTTCTCAGAAATAAAGAACTACACAAGTTCCTCTTATCTCTTTGTCCTTGCTGACCAGAAGCAGGGCTGTCCTGCCACAGCAAGGCCTCCTCCTTCTCTGCATCCTGTAATAGCCAGGCGATTCTCTGCTACCCTGGGTTGCACTGGAGATAGCAAGGCCTCTGAGCAAGGAGGACCCCGCCGCATTATCCAAACAGCACAATCGCATTCCACATTTTACTAAACATTACATATTTACTTTTACACACAGTCCAAGTCTACTTGAGGAAAGCATTGACCAACCCAGCCTGAGAATTTTTAAGTTAGTGTACTACACTGCTGATATAAAGCAAAGTATTTGGAAATAAGGAGCAATATCTAGGTCCAGCTACCTCTAAGTAAGTCTGAGTGGCAAAATTCTTTATATCTGTTGTCATGTTCTTAATAGCATTTTTATGTAGTTTTTGCATTCAATACTCTCTTGGTGAATTGGTTTATAAAGTTCTATTCATATTTTTCATTGTAAATCTCATTACATTGGCAGGTAACATCACACAGTGTGTGCTTTCTGCAAAATGCAGGAGCTCCATAATACTATATTCTCATTCTGTGGTTTATTGTTCATGTAAAGCCAACTGTCAAGAGAGTATTCATTCTTATTATTGATGTGTTATCTTCTTTGTGTTTTATTCAGAGAGATTTTTACTGATAAATTTTAAAAGCTTTTTGCAAAATATGTGTTTAAAGCTTTGCGCTATGTTATTACCTAAGAAATTTCTAAAATGGTTGCATTTTTTTTTCACAAATTGCAAGTAATATCATAGTGTCTTGGATTTCCAATAACAGGTAATGCACTGGGAAAAAATGTATTGTTAAAATATTAATCTAAAAGGAAAACTCAAGCCATAACACCTTAGGCAAGCTTCACCTGAAGCTGTAGAATGCTAGACAACATTAATATATGCAAAATTTCATTGATTTAACAGTGATTTGAGGGTAACATTAAAATTAAGGAAAGAAAGAGATGACAACATCTAAAGTCAAGTAATTCATACAAACCTAGTACAATTTCATTAACTTCATTGGAATTATAGGATTTGGTCAAATTTAAGTTGAATTTCATTTAAAATTGTAGGAAATAATTGGTTCTAATAAAAGATCTTGCATATATTTTGCTTCAATAAGAAAAAAGAGGAAAGAACTGAATAGACGTATTTCTCCTACCACTCACAAATGAGTGGACAATTGTGGATTACCTCATATACTTTTTCTATCAAAAATAACTCACTCAGATATTGCAGAAACACTAACAGGTCCAAAGAACCTGAACATTGATGTGATGTTTAGGATGCCAGTGTTTTCCCCTCATAGGATCTAAAACCAATAACTCATTTTTTACTTGCAGACTCCTCAGTAAGTTCCTTGAAGTGCAGTATGTAGTAGTTCAAAAATTCCTAGGGGATTTCCAGAGACATTTTGCATTGTGTGTGATTACTCTCATATTTCTAGTTCAACAAATTGAATCAATCTGTCACAATATCTAGAATGGCAGTATATTAAATATTGTACATTAATCTCATACACTAAAAAATCAGCTTGTACAGTGAGGGATGAGGACAAACCAGGAGAACAAGAGGAAGATCCAGAGGTGGTCACCCAATCCCTGTCTCTGGGTGAGGTGCGAGACATACAGAAGGACTATATCTGTCTCACAGGCGAGTGGGTCATCAGCTGTCTGCTCTGATGCTGGGATTGTGGAGCTGGTAGTGTGAAACCAGAAGGGAATGAGGCCAGGCAACTGGGATCCTTGTCTGGGGAAGCAGATATTGACAAGGCAGTTGGGAAGCAGGTGCAGACCCTCATCCTTTGGAGGTGACTCCTGTCAAGTGTAAGGGAAAGGTACCTCTTCAAGGATGATATCACTTGTCAGCTAAGCAAGTGGACCACCATGAAGAAAGGTATTCAGTATCTGAGGGAACTAACTGTGCTGGAGATGACGGATGGTGATCTGAATGATGAGCAGTCACCCATGGATCCAGACCAAGTTCAATGTACACCACCCATGTGGCAGAAATTCCTGCGAAGCGCACCAGTGATTCCAATCAGGATTAGAGGAGCCCTGCCTCCAGCCAGGTAGAGGAGAGGGATAATCAGATGTACTGGACTGTGTGGATCCAATGGCCTGGCATGTCAGAGCCACAAGAATACAAGGCTTTAGTAGACATTGGCACACAGTGCACACTGATGCCATCAACCTATAGAGGGGGCAAACCCATCTGCATCTCCGGGGTGACAGGGAGATCCCAACAGCTGGCTCTATGGGAAGCTGAAATAAATCTAATGGGGAAGAACTGGCATAAACACCCCATTGTGGCTGGCCCGGATGCCCCATGCATTCTGGGAATAGACTATCTCAAGAGGGGCTTCTTCAAGGACCCGAAGGGTACTGATGGGCCTTTGGGTATAGCTGCCTTGGAGGAAGCTGAACAATTGTCCAGTTTACCCGATCTCTCAGAGGACCCTTCGGTGGTGGGGTTGTGGAGGGTTGAAGACCAGCAGGTGCCAGTTGCCACCAAGACGATGCACCGGTGGCAGTACTGCACCAACCAAGACTCTCTGATTCCCATCCAGCAGCTGATTCGCCAGCTAGAGAACCAGAAGGTGATCAGCAAGACTCACTCGCCCTTCAACAGCCCCATATGGCCAGTCCAGATGTCTAATGGCGCATGGAGACTGACAGTGGACTACCGTGGCCTGAATGAAGTGACACCAGCGATGAGGGCTGCCGTGCTGGACATGCCAGAGCTCAAATACGAACTGGAGTTGAAGGCAGCCAAATGGTACGCCACGATTGATATCGCTAATGTGTTCTTCTCCATTCCCATATCATCAGCCACAGTCATGGCTGAGGCCGATTGGATGAGGTTTAACAAAGCCAAGTCCCAGGTCCTGCGCTTTGGTCCCAACAAGCCCTAGGAATTCTCCAGGCTTAGGGAAGCGTGGCTGAAAGCTGCTTGGCAGAAAAGGTCCTGGGGGTGCTGGTGGACAGCTGTTTGAACATGAGCCAGCGTGTGCCCATGTGGCCAAGAAAGCTAAGGGCATCCTGGCTTGTATCGGAAATGCTGTGACCAACAGGAGTAGGGAGGCGATTGTGCCCCTGGACTTGGCACTCATGAGACCACACCTTGAGTACCGTGTCCAGTTCTGGGCATCACAGGATAAGAAGGACTCTGATGTGCTGGAGCGGGTGCAGAAAAGACGAAGCTAGCGACAAGTCTAGAGAGAACAGCTTAGAGAAGTACATGATAGAACCAGAATTATCTAACCCATCGAATAACACTATAACAAAAACCACACTTGTTTTTAATTTCTAAGTAATTAATAACAAAAAGAAACACCCCTAAAATTCCACCAGACAAATATAAACTTGTTCGTCTCAACAGTCTGCTGCACACGAAGACAACTCACACTCTACCGCACCAAAACCAACCCACGATTTTTTTTCCCCGCCAGGAGGGCAATACCTTCCCACACCCCCTACATCATGGTGGAACTATGATGTAACGCCCCATGCAATCCTCACACCCCCCCACCTCCACTCCCCCTTCCGATTCCCCTCCCTCTCCTCGCCCATATTTTCCCCCTCCCGCGCTCCCATCCTGCCCCGCGGCTCTCATTTGCATGGGGGCGTGGCTCCTGCCCCCTATTTCCGTGCCAAACTCCAGGCGCCGCGTGGTTTTTCCGCGCCAAAAATCTGTATTCTCTTGCCCCGCTACCGGGGGGTGTGAAAGCAGCGGGGGGGCGGGAGATTTTGGGGACCGGCGGGGTGGGGGGTCCCCAACATCCCCCCCTCCCCCAAAAGCCCCCCCAAGGTTTGGGGGGGTGGGGGGGGGTCACAGCGCTCTCCTCCCACACCCCAGGAGGGAGACCAGCAGCAGGAGCTCGGTGACCGCGGGGGGGACACTGGCGGGGGGGAAGGTGTCAGTTGAGGGGGTGTCAGGGGGACCCCCCATAAAAATCCCCACACACACACCTGCAGAGGGCAAAGAGGCCCCAGAAGCAGCCGCTGTCCCAGGGCTCCAGCCAGGCCAAGGTCAAGGTCAGGGCAGAGGCCGCCTGTGTGGCCAGTGCTAGGGAATGTCACAGAAACCAGCCCAGCGAGGGGTCAACCCCCCATTTGACCCCCCCTCTCATTTGACCCCCCATCATTTCAGGGCCTCCCCTATTCTACTTCCCCCCCCATTTTTCAGGGTCCCCCCATTTTGAGGTCTCTCCCACCGCCATTTAGAACCCCCCCTTTTGCCCCCACCCCCATTTTG
>JAVSBS010000369.1:0-35632 GCA_033124195.1 Coracias cyanogaster
GTTAGCCGCCCACCTTCCCGGCTCCTCGCAAGCAGTGCGATGGAGCACCGGGGAGGAGGCTGATGAGGAGCTTCTAGCAGGAGCACCTGGGCCAGCAGCGGGTGGCAGCCTAGAAACCGTAACTGGCCTGATGAGGCCACGTTTTGCAGTCCTAAGAAATCCTAGAGCAACTCGATGAAACCACCACCGGGTGATACACGTAAATATTTATGGCTCTCTTCATATTATGGACTGTGGAACTTGAATTAACCAGAATTATCATTGCTGTGTCTTTTAAACACCAAAGGACCCGGTTTCATTACTCAGTTGAAAGATGAACTGACCTGCAGTTAGTGTGTCGTGACCCCACGGCCATGTGGAAGTCACACATTTATCTATTATAATATTGTTTGATTCCCAAGCAATTAATTCAAATACAGGGTCTTTATGTGTTTGTTGCTGTTTGGATGGATCCAGACAGGTGTACCTAACCCTGCGCGTGCATTGGTACCAAGATGTTCCCTCTACAGACTGAAACAAGGGAGACAAGAAGGCGAACGTGAAAAGAAATAGGCTACTGTCCAGCAGGCTTTCAAAGGCATTCAGTAAATTCCATCGATCCGTGCCCTCCTAAGGAAGATCAGGCATCTATGCTGAAGAACGCAAGCCTGAAGAAAGAGAAGCTCCTCGGTGGCTTTGCAATTCTTGTGAAAACAAAAAGCATCATATAGAATGACTGTGTAGAACTTGGGACAGGAGGAGTTTGCCCTGGTGAAAAACGGGAAGCTGCTTCTAGTGCCCAGAATACAAAGCAGCTGTGTATTTATATTTGACTTAAATCTTCTGACACCTTGTCCTTTTTATTGTCACTTCCCACACACCACTAGCTATTTCTTTACCTAAAATACGTGAGCAACTACAGCTAACTGTTCCTACAATACTTAAACCAAAGGCTGATGCTCTTGTTAAGGCTGCCAACTCCCTCTCCTGAAGGAAGCGCAAACCTTTGTAAGCAGCTCACACCCAGCTGGCCTGTAGCCTCTTTTTACCTTTAAATCCAAGGTCATGTAGCAAGACAAGCCGGAAAAGAATGTGTAATTGGATTAACCATAGTTAAGAAAAACCTTCGTGCGTTCTTGAATGAAAACAGGTCTGTGATTAACTATTTGGTAAAATATAATATATATAAAAAGGCTCTTAGCAGCTAATTTTTGTCTAAAAACTTTTGGGTA
The DNA here is from genome assembly GCA_033124195.1 of Coracias cyanogaster. Taxonomy (NCBI): domain Eukaryota; kingdom Metazoa; phylum Chordata; class Aves; order Coraciiformes; family Coraciidae; genus Coracias; species Coracias cyanogaster. The sequence goes on from JAVSBS010000369.1 coordinate 1,212, forward strand.
GTCTTTGACGTTTTCAAAGCAGATACATTAGAACTTGTCTTATTGTTAAATAATTGTTGTGTCAGATTACAGCATGTGAAGTAACCATAGCAGTTTCCTGTTCTGCTACACCAGTAGATTATGCATGTCCCTGGAGAAAAATACAACCAAACTTGTTCTCTCGACAAGGGGAAATGTGAACACAAATTATTTACAGTAATCTTTATGAAGTTTTTCACATCAAAATCAAGCATACATCTTTGAGTTCAGAACTTCCATTTCTTACCAGCATTATCCTTTCTTTTTGTCTTGTCTTCACTATTTTTCATTTTGCTGTCTCTGTCCTACTGCACCAAAATGTGCATCCTGTTTGCATGTGAATTTGTAAAAAGAAAAACACCTTCAAACCCTTTCTATACAGCTAAAGAGTAACTGAGGCGTGACTGAGAGTGAGTTGGCAGAAGCCCTGAAACCACTGACGTGGGCTTACATCAATTTCCAGGGACTTATGTCAGCCTCTGTACTTGGGGTCCATGGCATGGTTGGCTGATTTGGCTTTTGTCTGCTACTGAAACGGTGGCAGTAATGAGGGCAACTTTATTTCATTTGTGGTTTTGTGAGGAGGTGGTGCTGTTATTTATTGATTTATTTAATATGCATAGGTGGTTTCTGCCCTTGCTGCTTTACGGCTGTGTTATTGCATCCAGATGGGGATATACCTTGATCTGGTCAGAAGCTGGAGTTACTGCACGGGCCTTGAGAAGGAACGAACGCGCTTCCTGTGGTATTTGAATCCTTTCCAAGCTGGGGCTATTTTCTAGGCGTGTTGTGACTTTCGGCTCCAAAAACCTGAGGGCTACATTGTGCTGTGTTTTATTTTCCACACATCATCCTATGCTGGATAGCTAGGAATTCTGGATCTGCAGCCACATCCCAGATCTGTATTTGTCTTGGAGTAATAGGGATTCCTCCCCCCTTCCTATGGGCAGCAAATCAAACCCAGCTGTGCAATTGTAGCCAGAACAGGCTTTGGAAGAAGCGTGGTCAGGCATTCGTTCCGCATGATTCAATAAACCAAAGAGCCTCGAATTAAGAATATAACGCATAAGGTCGGATTTCATGTGCTTGATCTCGTTCCCATTTGTGGTTGAATCTGGACCTGTTTAGAAGCCACACACACCAGCGTGGCATAGAAAGGGCAGATGAGAAAGCACAGAGAAAGACTCCTAGAATCAGCAGATAGTGTTCCCTGGCTGCATCTCTGGTTATGCCTTTTACAGCTGCAACTGAAAAAAGCATGAGCGCAACAATTTTTTTTAACCAGTGTGAATGCATACGTACACACTAACTCCTTTGCAAATGGCATACAAATAAAATTATCACAGCCTTTATGTCTCTTACAGCTAATAAGGCACATCCATTTTTTAAACATGCAGAAGGGTGTTACGTAGGAGAAAGATAGTATTTCAGTATGGAGGTGTCCTGGTTTTGAGTTAGAACCAAACCAATTCTATCCAGGGATTTTACTTTTCATCTGAGCCTCTGCTAAATGCACTTTCTGAAGCTCACAGCATGTTTTCACAGACAGCGTCTGCTTCTCGCAGTGATAGTTTGATGTTTAGAGTTACTCCCAAGGATTGGTGGGTGCAGATCAAGGTCGCCGCTGACTCTTGTGCACCACATCGGGGGTGCAGAAAGTGAAAGGCCGCACCTGTGGGGAGGAGCGGCCGGGACAGGTGACCCTAAACTGACCAACAAGGTATTCCATCCCACATACATCATACTCAGTGTAAAGCTGAGGGATCATGATGATCTCGGCCCTTCACTTCCCTGGGGGCCTTCTTGCCTTTGGGACCCTTCTCTTCCCTTTGGCCTTCTTTCTTCTTGGCCCTGTTTTTGATCCCGATTTTTGTGTTCCTGAACACAGCTCCTAAATCTGGTTCCCATCAGCTGCTGAGCCCAATCTGGGACTTCCCTGGTGCCGGCTCTAGAGCCCCAATGGTGATGGTGATGTAATTGCTATCATAGGGAGACTGGGTTCAATACTGTTTCTGTATATAATTGTATATATTCATATATATTCCAATTTATTATTATTATCTCCATTAAAGCTGTTTTAGCTTTCTTTTCTAATCCTGAAGGGGAGGGGACCAACAGTGATCCATAAACCTCTCTCCCTTACCCTCTTTCTCTTCCTCTATTTGGGGGGGGGGAGGCAGCGGGGAAGGAGGGGTTAACAAAAAGCATGTGTTGCAGCTCTGGTGGATTGAACCTAAACCTCTTCATCTAGTAAATCCAAAAGAGAAACAAAATGGAAACAAAATAAACCAAAATTAATCAACAAGCAGAGCAGGTAACAGAGCTGCATGGATGAGCAAAGAGCTTCTAGGAAAACTCAAATTGACAAAGGAAGTTTACAGAATGTGCAAAAAGGGACTGGCCGCTTGGGAGGAAGATAGGGATGTTGTCAGAGTATATAGGAATGCAGTGTCCTGGTTTGGCCAGGATAGGGTTAATTTTCACCTAGAGTTGGGAGAGAGCCACAGCCTGGAGCTGAACAGAGCTGAGCCGAGCCACAGCCAGGCTATTCGATACCATGCTGCTCGTGTGGCACCAATTCGATCTTTATCTCAAGCCAGTCCCTGTGCTCTTGGTTGGTATGCTTTATATTTCTTGTTTTGTACACTGTTATCACTGTTATTGTTACTGTTGTTGTTCTGACTGTTGCTTTTGCACTGCTGTGGTAAATTCTCTTTATCTCAACCCACGATGGCTGATCACGTGGTTCAGGACCTGGCGGGGTCTAAATCACCACATGCAGTGAGGAAGGCTAAGATGCACTTGGAATTAAATCTGGTAAGGGATGTCAAAGATAACAAGAAGGGCTTCTGCAAGTACAGCAGTAGCAAAACGAAGACTAGGGAAAATGTGGGCCTGCTGCTGAATGAGATGGGTGCTCTAGTGACAGAGGATACAGGATGCTGAAGTTATTGGGTGTCTTCTTTGCTTCAGTCTTTACTGCTAAATGTGGCCCACAGAAATCCCAGTCCCTGAAGGTAAAAGAGAAAGGAAGACTCTCCCTTGGTTGAGAAGGTTACAGATTATCTAGGCAAGCTGGACACTCACAAATCCGTCTGTGCCAATTCAGCCACCATCATTTTTTACTGCCAACAGTTGCCTGATCATACAGGTCAACACTGAACTCAGAAACATCCCCTCAGAAGTCTTGTTTCAGACAGTCCTGCCATAAGTTCCTGTGGGCCCAGCTCCTCCCCTGCCCACTGTGGTGCCAGCATCACCTGCTGGACACAACAGACAGAGGTGGCTCCCTCAGTGGCCCTTCACATGGAAGGACACCACCATGAGAGCTCAGCAAGAGGCAACCAGCCCCAACAGAAGCCACATCCAACAGGGAACTCTTCCAACCGATTGGCTCCTAGTTGATATAATCCTGGCCTCATCCACCACCCCAGCCATGACCATCTGGGTGCAGGCAGAGCCACAAAGACATAGGTGGGCCAGGTTCTGCCCCTGGAACTTGAAGCCAATAGGAAAAACAAAACATTCTGCTAGGTTGTGACTCATTCACAGGTCAACTTTACTTGGGGCCCATAACTCAGGCCCCAGCACTTCACAGATTCAATGGGATGCATCCACGAGTGCTGAAGGACCTAGCTGATGTTATTGCTAAGCTATTCTCCGTCATCTTTGAAAAGTCATGGAGAACAGGAGAGGTGCCTGAGGACTGGAGGAAAGCCACTATCACTCCAGTCTTCAAAAAGGGCAAGAAGGAGGACATAGGAAACTACAGGCCAGTCAGCCTCACCTCCATCCCTGGAAAGGTGATGGAACAGCTTATTCTGGAGGTCATCTCTAGCGGTGTGGAGGAAAAGAGGGTTATCAGGAGTTGATAAGAAGACTTATCAAGGGGAAATCATGCTTACCCAATCTGATAGCTTTCTATGATGGCATGACAGGCTGGGTAGATGAAGGGAGAGCAGTGGATGTTGTCTACCTTGACTTCAGCATGGCTTTGATGCCGGCTCCCACAACTTCCTCATAGGTAAGCTTTGGAATTGTGGGCTAGATGAGTGGGTAGTGAGGTGAATTGAGAAACTGTTCACAACAGAAAGTTGCAATCAGTGGTGCAGAGTCTAGCTGAAGATCTGTAGCTAGCAGCATTGCCCAGGGGTCAGTACTGGGTCCAGTCTTGTTCAACATATTCATCAATGACCTGGATGAAGGGAGAGAGCGTACCCTCAGCAAACTTGCTGATGATACAAAGCTGGGAGGAGTTGCTGACACACCAGGAGGCTGTGCTGTCATTCAGCAAGACCTGGACAGGCTAGAGAGTTGGGTGTAGAGGAACCTAATGAAGTTCAACAGAAGCAAGTGTAGGGTCCTGCACCTAGGGAGGAATAACCCCATGCACTAGTACAGGTTAGGGGTTGACCTGCTGAAAAGCAGATTGGCAGAGAAGGAGCTGGGAGTCCTGGTGGACAACAAGTTAACCATGAGCCAGAAATGTGCTCTTGTGTCCAAGACAGCCAATAGTATCCTAGGGTGTGTTAAAAAGAGTGTGACCAGCAGGCCGAGGGAGGTTCTCCTCCTCCTCTACTCTGCCTTAGTGAAGCCATATCTGGAGTATGGTGCCCAGTTCTTTGCTCCTCAATTCAAGAGAAAGGGAACTACCAGAGTCTAGCAAAGTACTAGAAAGCTGGTGAGGGGACATGAGCATCTCTCTTATGAGGAAAGGTTGAGAGCCCTGGGTCTGTGTAGCTTGGAGAAGAGAAGACTGAGAGGAGATCGTATCAAAGCTTATAAATATCTAAAGGGTGGGAGTCAAGAGAATGGGACCAATCTCTTTTAAGTGGTGCCCAGTAACAGAACAAGGGGCAACAGACACAAACTGAATGACAGAAAGTTCCATGTGAACATGAGGAAAAACTTCTTTACTTTGAGGGTGACAAAGCACTTAAACAGGCTGCTCCAAGAGGCTGTGGAGTCTCTTTCTCTGGAGATATTAAAAACCTTCCTGAATGCGAGCTTTTGCAACCTGCTGTAGATGCACCTGCTTTAGCAGGGGCATTGGACTATACAATTTCCAGAGGACCCTTCCAACCTCTACCATTCTGTGATTCTGTGTAACCCACACCAGCTCATTTGTAAAGGCAAACTTGTATTCTGCTGTGTCAACTAACAAATAGTTCAGAATCACTGCACTAAATACATTTAGAGAGGACTCAGTTTTATCAGAGGATAAAGATAATTGTTTGAATTTATTTAATATCATCATAGAAATAAAAATAATCCTTAATGAAACTTCCTTCTTATCTTGAAGTGAATTATTCCAACTCGATATTTTATCCTCTCTGGGGAATCTAGCATAGGATGCACAAAAATCTGTCTACACCTTCCAGTAGAAACTCTATTTTCCCTTGTTCCCTTTATTGCAAAGCCCTCTTCAAGTGTATTTGACCTTCCTTCTCCTTCTATGAATAGGGAAAGTTCTGTTAAATTTTTGTGAGTAAAGAGAATAACAATAATTTGTTATGTCATAAGACAAGTTACTGGATAATATATTGTCTAAATTTACTCTGGTGACATATCAGGTTACTTTCACTAGAATCCTTTTTTACTAAATTTTTATATATTCAATTGAGAGAGTGAATATCCTCTACAAAGGAGCCATAGTCCACCAAGGAGAAAGACCACCTCAAAAGGAAAGAAATTTTTACACAGAAATATTGTCACATTGCACTGATAATCTACAATATGATATCATGAGTTTCAAAATCACTAATCAATATTGATGGGAATTAAAAATCTGGCAAGTAAAGCATACTTCCCCCATGAGGAAATAGTTCTGTATCACTTTGCACAATTTATCATGGCAGTGGGAAACAGAGAAACAAGATAAACCATTTGTTGCAGAGAAATGACTATGTGTATGCATATCCCTGGCTGTACCAACATAAGCATATACCCATTGGCAACAGCAGTTTTAATCTTCATTTATGCTGGATCTTCATTAGATATGAGTAGTCTGATGACAGATTCTGGCTCTTTAGTTCAAACCAGGCAGACTCAAATTGTGGAGCTTTCCATTCAGTGCCTGTCATTGGTTGAGATAACGCACACAGTGGAGAACAGTGCTGAGGGTACAATTTTTTTATACAGTTCTATATCCCTAATTAGCACTCCACGCCCCATATGCTCTTTCACATAGTGACAGAAAGGAAAAGAAAACCATCAGGCCATTCTGTTTTTCCTTAGATTCCTGCTAGGTAAGATGTCAGTAACGGAAGGGCTTCTCCTAAAGGTGCCATTTCTCACAGCTGCAGATTCAAATAGTTTATGGATTAAGTCTGAGCCCAGAAACTGGAAAAAAAAAAGTCCATTTACTTTTGAACTCAGCTTTTTATTGCACACTTAGAATTCTCTTCTTCCTTTAGTTGGTTGGATGTTTTCCCTTTTTCTTATACTGGCAAACATTCAAGGACAAGCAGCCTGACATGCGAAAAAAAGCCCCAAATTGATAGACATGCTAGAAATCTGCAACTCAGCTGGTGAAAATAGAGAATATGAACTGAAACTCACCCTGGGAAGAAAATCTCAATCCAACACTGTGGGAAAAAGAGCAAGCCAAGCAATTTCAAAATTAAGGGATCAAGGTGAACTTGATCATTTGATCATTTTCCTTGAAGCAGTGCCAAATATTTGAAGGTAAATTGGATTTGCAGGAAGGAACTTCAGCACATCAGGTAGAATATGAGCCTGGCTTGAAGAAAAAAAAAATCTATGAAGAGGTGGAAAAACATCAGATGAGATCTTCACCCTTGATAACATTTCTTTGAACAGCTCAGGTTTCTCAGAGGAACTGCTAAATTATTCTGACTAAACATCTGAATACCTCTTTAGTAAGGGAGAGACAATGTAGCTGCTTAGCTACATGGATCTATTAGCTGTCTTAAGGGACTGTACAGCACACACACATCACTTATTTGGTGTTCTGCCTGAGACATCAATAGTGTTCCAACTAGTGTTTTAATCTTACCACCTACAGTAACTAAAACAGAGCTAGTATCTGCTCTGGAGTCATTTGAACCTAAGAATAGTGAAAAGAAGTTGATACACCAAAAGCATTATGTTCAAGGTTCCCCCAAACAGCTTTACTAGCCCTTTTTTTTTCTTTTTTCTTTTTTTTTTTTTTTGTGAAAGGAAAAGCAGTGATGATCTAAAGGAAATGTCAGCACTGCACTGCTAATATTTTCCTTTTTAATTTTTTTTTCTTTTTCTTTTGTCCTGGGATTTTATGTGAAAAAACATACCAAAAAAATGCATCTCTCAAAGTCTGCATTATACTGTTCGAATGCATATCAAGTATCTAATTTTAGTTGTTAATAACAGCTGAGAGTCCAATAAAAAAAAAAATAGATGAAAACATTAAAATAGGAATAACATATTATAAATATGTGACTGTAGTTAGTTTTCTGACTATACACACAAAGTATCCATCATTTAATTCAACTGGATGGCAACAAGGTATTTCCGTGACTGACTAAGGATTCTATTAAATTCCAATTTGCCATACATTTTGTACACAGCTTCTATCAGCAAAATCTCATGTTATCACCATGTCTTTTTTAGGCTAACAGAGATTTAGATGGATTTAGTCTTCTCCACTGAATGCAGCAAAATCATTCACACAGAAATCCTACTGTCTAATGAAATTTTTAGTTTTGAACGAACTCTGTACTCCTTTGTCTCCCTATAATGAACATGATGGTATTCAAACATCTAAGAGAGGGAGAAAACTGGAAAGTCATTTAAATTTTTCAAAAAAGAAGTAAAATACTCTATGCTGCAAACATGAAGCTATGTAAGATTAACTCCCTGCCTCTCACAGTGACTCAGGCCCCAAGATCTGCTTAAGGTACACCTCCTGGATCTCTCAAGCTGTTCTGGTTACTCCTGTTACAAGAACAAGGATGCCTTACTCTCAGATGACTGTGAATATCACTATATATCTGTGATAATTAGCCCTAAGCAGAAGTTAATTCACCTGCTTTCTGTATTAATTTTCACAGTGTAATACTGATAAATCCTAAGTGGTTGGCATAGGAGAGTTAAGTATCTCTTTGTACTTGCTGTAGACAATCTCGATGCTTCTGGAATAATGTTCTTGGTTCAAGTCAAACTATTTGGTCTCTCGTCTCTTTATGGAGCTCTTCTGTCTCCCTCTATATTTCCAGTTTGATACATCTCTCAGGAGCAGAATCCAATCTTGAAGCTGGAAGAGGAATTAAAACTCAAAAAATAACAGAAAAGTCTATTACAAACAATTGTCTGTTACTGATTGATTTAGAAAACAGTAAATAAAAATTCTCCAGGTTGTTATTAAGATTGCAAAACTACTTTGTGACAAAAAAAAAAAAAAAAGGAGACTGATTTACATAACTGCATATCTTACTCAGAGGAAACTATTAGAACATGCTGAATACCAAAAGAAAAAGTTAACAGTGAGAGAATGCACCAAAAAAGACATAGGCTTATTTGAAAGTTTAGAACTGTACAAATGTTTTTTTGTGTTTATATCGAATATAAATATCAGAAATGAGGGAGGGCCCATACTGGGCAGAGAAATAAAATGTTATGAGAACTTGTGAATTCTTCTCTCAGATTTAAGTCTAGTTTGTTTTGTGAACTTTGCCGAAATACTTAACCTTCCCAAATCTCTCTTTTCTGAAAGAAAAAATTATCTAACTCTGATAAATATTGAGAGGGCTAATTTAATTTTGTCAAATCCTTTTAAGTTCTTGGATGAAAACCATTACATGTGAGTACTTCCAACTTCAATTTTATTTATTTATTTTTTTTAATGACTATTAACAATGTGGTTTTTTTCCTTAGGTTCATCTTCTGGAGTCACAGGATTATTTAAAAATACAACTTTTCATTTGAAAGAAAAATGTTTCTAAGGAGAAAATACATCAGGAATAATTGTTATACTTCACTAGAAAGGTAACTCTCCTCTGGTTTTGTTTTGTTTTCATATTGGTCCACAAATAATACACCCTGGAGCAGTTCGAAAGGAGGAAAGTTTGTGAGCAGTGCTTGGAGCTTTCTCCTTGAATATAGGAGCTACTGTTATGAACCTGGTGTTCCTGTCTCCTTAGCATGAGCATTTTTATAAAATGATCTGTTTGGGGGTTTTTTGTTTGTTGAATTTTGTTTTGTTTTTAATTGTGGGTGATTTTTTAATGGGTTATACTTCAGAATAGAAGAATAAGTCTTGTTTCCTCAAAGAGAGTATTTGAGAAGCTCTGTGTTGAATGGCTAGAAGCAGTTACAAAGAGCTGAGAAGCCATAGGTTCAGTGGTGGGAGAAATGCTAGTTACACCTTTACATTCAGTGTTCCCTATTTATTAGCTTTAAGCAGCAGTATGTGGATTCTTTCATATGACTTTCTGTAGTGTTTTCCTCTCTCCATGCATTTTGCATCGAGTTTTGGGTCTTTTCTCCAACTATGGATATTCTCTTGGGAAGCAGGTGCTGAGAAAGTGCTTATAATATCTGAATTAGTGATAACAATATACCTATCTAATTTCATTTGAAACTTCCCATATAGTCTCTATTGATTCAAGAATGTTAAAGATGGTAGGGGTATTACCGTTACGGTAAACACTAAGAGCTAGATAAATCCTTTAACACACATATCCCATTGGCTCCAGAGTGAGTTGCATATGCATTTCAGTAGTCAAGAAATTGCCTGAGGAACAGAAAAGCATTTTTAGCCTAATCTGAGGGCATATTGGGTAGAAATACTTGGTTGAAACTGAATATAGCAAAATGCTGGATGAATATCGAGACAAATAGCTCTGTAATCCTAAAGAAGAACTGGAAAAGGGTCACGTAAAAGTACACTAAAGAAAATATTTGGGCACAGTATGGGCAAAAAAACAGTGTTAGGCTAAAAGTAGATCAGATGACCTAATCTGTATCTTTGCTTGCTAATGTCTGTGATTCTTATAGTCAAGGTAATTTAAAGCAAAATCAACAAACAAATGCTAACATGTACAAATGAAGTATAGCAAAAATATTTAAGCTTCTTCATATACTTTATCATATACGTTAAAAATTTGCCAGTTTTAATGCTAGCATAGACTCAACTAAAATGAGAAAGCAACTGTCTCATTTTTTCAAAGCAAGATGGTTATAATTTTCCATTACACTCTTTAATCAGATGACCTGTAAATTGTAAAGAAATAATGAGATTTAATTTTGACTAAATCAGAAAAGTTCTAAAGATCCAAAGGAGAGCAACAAAATACATTTGGGAAAGCTCTGATATATAATACAAGAAGACAGATTCTTTTTTTTTTTTTTTCCTTACCAAGACAGAGAAGGACAAAAGCTCTAACAGTGAATGGGAATAGAGAAAGTGAATTAGAAATGTTGTAAGGGAAAAAAATGATACTGAAAGCACACAGGAAATGTCAATCAACTTTTAGCAAGAAGGGAAGCAAAATAGCTAATCTAACATAAAAGATGAGGATAGATAAAGAGAGCAAGTATTAGAGAGGTGGTTGGCTACAACAGATTCTATTAGACCTTAAGCACAAAAAGAAATGACATTAAGTTTTACAGCAGCTGTCATTAGATAATAGAGTGGTGTCTGGTTTTCATTCCCTCAAGCTGCAGTGCTATAACCTGACTAGATACCACCATCGTACAGCAAGGGAGTCTTGAAACTCATACCTGCACTATTTTTTTAACAAGTCAGAAATGTTAAATTGAACAGAGAGGAAGAGAAAAATCCTCCTCATTGCTGTTCATTGCTGCAATGAATTAATCCCCTTCCCCCACAAGAAAATCAGTGAAGGATCAGGATCTTCTGTATAAACTGCACTATGTAAAAAATATATATGCAGACATAGTAATTGAAAGGTACAGTTACACAGATCATATAAGATGAAAGACATTTCAGGTGCAAAAAGAATACAGTTCACTTCCACTGAGCAATCAATGAGTCATTTCCACGACATGAACCCTATAGATCCATGAGAACTGTAGAAATATCTATTAAACAAATGTAAGCAAATAAATTCCTCAGAACTACATGTTAATTTACCAAAGCTGTACAAAGAGCATAAAAGTATAATCAATGTTGTTAAAACAAATGTCCTATGGATTCAAAATATAAAAATTAACTTCACGTTAAGTTCTCTGCTGCTTTAGAATTTCTGCATTTATTTTGATTAAAACTTTATCTTCCTTTTATAATGGAGAAATATGAAGTTACGTTAATTGCTTGCTTACCTGAATTTAGAATTTCACAATAGCTCTCTAGAGTTATCAAATGAGTGAAATAATTTCTTTCAACTATATTGTTTCTTTAGCATAAAGTGGCATTAAATATTTTCAAGCTTTTGGAGGGAAGAGGGAGCTCTATTTTTCAAAACAGATAAATTTGCAGATTTTGTACACAATGGAAGGCTAGGATGACGAGATTATTTATAAAACAGCAGAACCACAATAAGTAAAATTGAAAGATTCTGTTACAAGAGCAACTTGATCAAAATTCTCACTTCCCTTCCCAGAATTGTTTCCTTTCTGGATGGTGAGATATTATTATTGCCAGAGGTTTTATTTCCCTAGACTCTTTTACATTGCAAAGAAGTAATTAATTTATGGCATAGGTATGGTTGCATTTTATTGTTTTCATCCTTGCTATCATATAAAAGATTTTTTAATGAAACAAGAGATTTCTAGAGAGCCCTTTAACTCACCAGTCAAAAGCAGGTAGCTGACAATAGAAATGTTCAAGTTGGTTGTTTTCAACACAGACCACTGGAGTTTGCTAAGTTTACCAAGGAAATAAATGTTTTCTGACTCTCTTAATTCTAGATAAGAACATCTCTTCATAAACCTAAGGATGGCTTACCAGTTTGGTTAAAGCCCTCCAGCTTGTGTTTCATGGGATGAACTATCATACTTGTAAACCTTTTTTAACTATCTAGATGACATTTTCTTACCTTGACACTTTACTAAAGAAGTATGCTTAGATAATAATTATTTGTGTATTTAGAGCTAAATTATCTTTTAATTTGTAAATTTATTCCTAAGATACCTTGAGAAAGCAATGGTATACACGAGGTAGTTTCTGATTTCATGTGTGCCTTATAATAGATAAAGATTTGTGCATGCTTAATAAAAACCACCTAGCATGAGCTAAAATTTATATTCCTGTGACTTACAGTCAAATGTTCCATTTTCAGGAGAAGTTGAGGGAAGATCCATGCAGTTCTACTGTATTTACACTAAATATATATGTGTGAAAAGATTTTCATGTGATTATATACTTACAGACTTGCCTCAATGTCTATGACTGATGACACAGGAATTTCTGAAAATATTTTTTAAGCTTAATTTACATGGTTTATAATCTCCACATTTTTTTTTTTTATTGAAGTACTAATGCATTCAAAATCTCCAATTATAACACTTGATCTAGGTTCACGTGTAAAGCTCACTAAGCTGGTGATATAACATGTTTTCTTCACAGTATTTAAAAGTGTACAGATGAATGAAAAGCAATTTCAAAGTGTGGACATTACTCATCTACAGACTGTACCTCTTTCCCTCCCCAGATATTTATAAATAAGGAATAAATGGTTCTGGTATCATATACTGGATTAATGTCAGTGGCAGCATAAGTGAAAATAGATTCATTATTAGTTCTGCAACAACAAAAACTGTTGAGTTGACTAATGTGTTACCTAATTGAGATTGCTTTATTATTAAGTACATTATTTGTTACACTGTAATTCAATTGCTCCTGGATCTTCAACAGACTTCATTCTGTTAAATCCTGACCTGATTTAGAGTGGCATTTAAGTTAAAAGCATAGCTGAGAGCTGAATTTTTCATTACAAAAGAGATTTAGGATAATATTCTGTTGTTCTTCACTGTGAGAAAAAAAAAAAAAAACAAACAATCAAATCAGAAATGTTCAGTGTGTCAAAATGCTTAGTTATTCCCTTTCACTGTAAATTTCAATTTCTCAGCAGGGGTGGTAGGGGGGTTTGTTTTACTGGTTCAGCCATCATCATTTTATGCTGCCATTGGTTGCCTGATCACACGTGCCAACACTGAACTCAGAAACATCACCCCAGAAGTTTTCTTTCAAACAATCCTGCCATAGGTTCCTGTGAGCCCAGCTCCTCTGCTGCCTACCGTTGTGCCAGCATCACCCACCGGACACAACAGAGATGGCTCCCTCAGTGTCCCTTCATATGGAAGGACACCACCAAGAGAGCTCAGCGAGACGTAATCAGCCCCAACAGAAGCCACACACAAACTAATCAGCTCCTGGTTGATACAGCCCTGGCATTGCTCACCACCCCAGCCACAACCACCTGGATGATGGCAGAGCCACAAAGACACAGGTGGACCAGGTTCTGCCTCTGGGACATGAAGCCAGTGGGGAAAACAAAACCTACTGTTGAGCTGCAATTTATCCATAGGTCAACTTTAATTCAAGGCCCATGCCTCAGGCCCCAGCACTTTGGGGTGGGGGGGGAAATAAAATGTTTTGTTCTAGATCTACCTTGGAAATATCACAATTGTTTATTCTGTGTTTATCTTAAAAAAATAAATCAGTAATTTTTAAAGGAATATAAAGGAGATTTTATTTGTTTGGGCTTTGTCCTGTGTTCATTGAGAGAATAAAAAACTATATTTATTGTTGTGGCTGGAGAAATCGTTTTCCTAAAATATGTAAAGAAGGGAATATATTTTACTGTGTATTTAAGTACATGAAGCACATAGTCAAACTTGTCGGAATAAATGTGATATTTTCAATGTCATATAATACATACATTGATTTCTTAGAAAGAAAATTGGATATGAATTAGTTTATGAAAGTAATCAGAAATTAAAGTACAAAAACTTGTGGAATTATAGGATTACAAACAAATAGAAGCATGGAAACAAAAGAAAATAGTGACAAAGATGACAGAGTGACAAGGACAACTTTATAATACTGCTAGAAGCTGCATAAATTTTTTGAGCTACTTACTTTCTATGTGCAATGTACAGCAAAGTCTTTTGGGATACCATAATAAAATAGCATAAGCAATCATGGAAAGGTTTGTGACTCCATGGGTATATTTTCAGCAGGTAGAGAAATTCCATAGATCATTAATCAGTCATTATTGGAATAGATTGAAATATCTTCATTTTAACAGGTACCAGAATAGATGAGGGAAGAAATCTTCTCTGATGACTCAGCTAAGTATCATTGCTTTGATTCTTCTGAGTGCATCTTATATCCTTCAAGGCTTATTAACTGCCTCATCATGAGCTGAAACTGTTTCTAACACTATAACATGATTTGTGCTGCCTGAAACACAACTCTAAATTGTGATGTCCATTGAAATGTGCATTAAAATGGAGCTAGAACTCAGTGAACCCCCTGAGAGTCTTTCCGTTGATTTCTGCATGCTTCAGACTGGATATATGCTTATCTCTGCATATGTACAGAGAATATGCTCTAACAATAGCATTATCACCATAAAGGAAGAATGGCCCAGAAGTTAGAGAATAAGCCTAGGCTTCAAGTGCCACAACTTCTACTCCTTATTTTTTCATTACCTTTTGGTGTTTTTCAGGCTGTTCTTTTAGCAAAGGAGATGGTGATCTACCCCAGCACACTGTCACCACTGGTTCTGGAGCTCCATAGCTCCTTCACAGGTACACTAACATTTCCCAGTGGAAAGTGAGCATGGTTTTAAGTCTGCACTCTCTTGGGTTAAAACCCAGCTGGAAGAGGAAATGCCTGAATCATTTACATTGCCTGAAAAGTACCAGATGTCTTTTTGAATGAAAAGCGCCAAGGAGCCTATTGCACCTGTCCTGATCATTTGGTGAGCAGTTAGAATACATCAGCTGCCTATAACATAATTGAAATGAGACAGCTTCTGTCATATGAAAAATGTACCTGCATGTTGTATGATTCCAGTGGACATACAGGTTCATATTCTCTGGACTGATGCACATGTAGATGAAGGGGTGGGTGCATTTGAACAGACGCACTTCCAAATTTTCTTTCTGGCTGTACCTTTGTATCAAGGAAAGAGGCAGGATTTGACACTTGCTCTTTTATTCTTATGTTGCCTTTCAGTTCACTTAATCATGTGGAGAACTGTCCAGTTTGCTAGCTTTTCTGACCGCAGCTCCCTTGAGCCCCTAACTCTACCCGTGCACTGAATAGCCAACCATTGTACTCCTAACACTGTTGCTGAACACCTCAATCTTATACCAGTAAGGTAACAATTTTAGTAACTTCTTAATTTACAGACATTCACTTAGGCAACTGTTGTTAATGTGAGGTGGTGAACTGGAAGCTATGTTTAGTACATCTGGCAGATAGACTTTCATTCTTAAAGTTCCTGTGTTGGCTTCCAACCACTAAGAAACAAACAAATAAATGTTCAAATGAGCCTGTGAGAGACATGGGTATAAATTCTGTTCACTAATTAATTCTAATGCACAGTACTTGCACAGAACTCTGAATATTAACCTCCAAGGTGCTCAGTTTACATTCATTGCTTATGAAAAATCAAGCAGATACATAGGAAAAAATAACTTCATTGTTCCATTGCAAGCTGTCAGTCAAGTCAAAACTTAATAGTGACATATAAGCTCACCTAACAAGAAATATAAAAAATATTTTATACATATAACATAAAAGCAAGTCACTAAGGAATAACTGGAGTCTCTGTACAGCACCTAAATTGAGCTGTTTAAGCTCCTGCTGCCAGATGCATTCTTATCACAGCTATCATTCTTAATGCAATGAAGAAATCCAATTTCAATGTCTTTGACAGGAAAATAGATTTATTATTACAGAATAGTTGGAGAGCAAACTCTTAAAATATATTTCAGGATGAAGCTTGCACTTTAGCTGATTTGTCAATACTTATAAAATTACTGATTAGTATAGGATGTGGGCTGGATCACCTTGTTGTCTGACTACCTACGCAATATAAAAATAAAAAAAGGAAAAGGAAAAAAGCACAGGTTTTTTTTTTCATCCATCATACTTTTGACAGCCTAGCTGGAGATTAATGACAGGTTCACACTGGAATAGCTCTTTATGATTACAAGCAGCAAACCACAGAACAGCAGCTATGGAATAGATCTGACTAGCTTGTATAATGGCAACTATGTTCCACAAGACCTTCCTGGCCAGTTACTTAAAAACCCACAGCAGTTTGTAAAATGGCAAACTAGATTATCTAGGCATTGTTGCTGGTGGTATATTTTTTTTTAACACTATAATATTATGCCACAATCTCATTTCCTTCCAAATCACTGGATTATTTTCATGCATTCATATGGGATTTAAATGGTCCCTTTAATAAAGGAGGTGGCTAATGTGATTACCTTTGTTGTCACTGATTTTAATTCTTCCTTGGCTGATAGTGACAAATGGTTTCATAATTAAATGGACCAAAATGTCAGAATAACATCTATAATAAAATCACAGAATCATGGAACCTTAAAGATCATCTTGCTCCGTCACCAGTGCCATGGTCAGGAATACCTTCCACTAGAACAGGTTGCTCAAAGCCCCATCCAACATGGCCTTGAACACTTCCAGGGCCAAGGACATTCACAGCTCCTCTGGGCAAGCTGTTCCAGTGTCTCATCAACCTCTTAGTAAATAATTTCTTCCTAATATCTAATCTAAATCTACCATCTTTCAGTTTGAAACTGTTACCCCTCATCCTGTCACTAATCACACTCCCTAATAAAGAGTCCCTCCCCACCTTTCCTGTAGGCCTCCTTAATAAATGTTGCGAAAACAGGGGAATAAATCCGGTCTTGTGAGACTGGCATTGAATATGCGACAGATGCAAATCAGAGAAAAAATAATAATCGTTTATTTACAGCATAATTTACAGGGCCTTTTGGATTGCTGGTGATAAATTAAGAGCTACAGGTACACTAAGGGTTGTATAACTAATATAACAACAACACACTAAAACCGACACACACACATGCACACTAACAACAAAAATTTGCCCACTGTAAGCTCGGCTGCCTGGCTGATAGGCAAGCCTGTTGAACAGAAATACAGTGGAACAAAAGACGGTTGTGAAGAAAAGAAAAAGAAAAAAACCACAAGAATAAACTCAGGGAAGCACAGAAATGCACCCGAGAAGAAATGTGAAATACACCTGGGGAGGAAAAGTAGATCACTGAGCGTGAGCTGAGGTAAAGAATCTTACCCACAAGTCGTCCTGAGTGGGGAGGATGGAGAGGGAGCCAATTCGTCAATCTGTCCAGTCATCAGTATGGTCCCGAGCTGATCCTGTCCTGATTTTTGGGCGAGATTGCGGTGACATTTATACACAAATTTTACATTACATCACCAGGGTATACACGTGCCGGTGGGGATGACTATAGAAAAACTTATCCCCTATGTTAATGTCACAAAGCCCGTTAATTTACACCTGCATGGTGGAGGTAATGGCTCCTTTGTTTAGGGAGGAAAAACAGAGGTCTGGGACCATGGGGCCTCCACCCCGTCTCACGCTCCTCCAGGCATCCAGATAACACCAGGTATCGATCTAGTGATGGTTGCCACCTTGCCCAGTGCTTACCACCTCGTCCAGTGCTGAGTTTCTTGTTTCCAGGCATGCAGCTACATGGTGCATGTCAGTCGGACTTTTGTGATTAACTTTGCTGTGTCTACACTCCTTTGAGTACTGGAAGGCAGCTATAAGGTCACCTCAGAGACCTCTCTTCTCCAAGCTGAACAACTGCAACCCTATCAGCCTGTCCTCAGAGGGAAGGTGTTCTAGCCCTCTGATGATCTCCGTGGCCCTCCTCTGGACCCACTTGAGCAGGTCCATATCTTTCTTATACTAGGGGTGCCAGAGCTGAACACAGTACTCCAGGTGGGGATCTCATGAGAGTAGAGTAGAGTAGAGTAGAGAGTAGAGTAGAGTAGAGTGGAGTAGAGTAGGAAAATCAACTCCCTTGACCTGCTGGCCACACTTCTCTTGATGCAGCCCATGATGTGATTGGCTTTCTGGACTGCAAGTGCACATTGCTGGCTCATATTCAGTTTTTTATCCACTAACACCCTTCTCTGCAGGCCTGCTCTCAGTTCACTCATTTCCCAGCCTGTATTTTTGTTTGAGATTACCCTGATCCATGCACAGGACCTCGCACTTGGCCTTGTTGAACTTCATGAGGTTTGCACAGGCTCAATTTTCAAGCCAGTGTGATGTGTGAAACTAGTCAAATATGTCCCCTCAAGGACTCTTGCAAGTGCTGCAGTTTTGTCAGGGATGACACAGACCTGAAAATCAAGAAATTAGTCTCCTTTTTGAGACCAACTTTCACAGGTACTCTGAACTCAGAAAGTTGTTTGCTATGTGGGACATAAGCACAGCCTCTCTCTTCAGTTTAAGTGTTTCCTACTCAGGCTGCTGGGTCCAGTGAAACCTGGTCTGAAGCTCCTGACTTTCCACAGACAACAGATAGAAAAGGGAGATACCAGAATTTTAATTCTAGGAACTATTCCCAAGGTCTGCTGCTGTTTCCCTCTTTATTTCCTAAATTAAAAAAAGGATAACGATCCATCTTTAAGAGCATGCTTGTCCAGCTTCCACTGCTGGTGTCATATCAAAGTCTCAAAGTTTCAAGGTTTCCAGCAGGAGATATTCTCTCCTTTTGCTAGACTTTCTGACTTACTCTTCACCGTATTTTTACTACTTATTTTGTCTGTGACATTTCAACAGACTTCCTTTTCCAATTCCTAATACTGTCTTAAATCAAAGAATCACTGTCAAAGAGTTTTTTCATCAAATATTTTATAATACACAAGTCCAGGAATACAAAGCTGTCTATGATTTCATTTTGAGCTGCATTTTGCTGAGAAAACATTAAAACCTTTGCTTCTGAATCTCTGTGTTTAAATAGCTCCTTTAAAAATACCTGCAATTTTCTTAGAAATTTTAAAGTTTACAGAATCTCCAACTACAAAATAATCCTATTATAAGATATATGACTCCATTTATAGAATTTGTGATCTTTCTATTCTTTTTTTTTGCCAAGACAAAACACAGTAATATGCTTCAATTATCAAATAATGCTCCCTCCTCAACTTCCCATAAAAGATGCTTCCCATAAAAGATCTGCTTTCTAAACAGATCAACATTTCACACTTTGTATTTTCCACTGACTTTGTTATACACTCATTCATTCATTTGGTTCCTCCCTCCCAGGACCACAAGTCCCTCTATATGTATAAAACTGAATATTGTGGTTTGTCAGCTGATTCACTCCCTAGGTGTCATTGAAGCATTGACTAGAAAGCCTAAACACCCAACATGTATGTAGACCTCTAAACATAGTTGTCTTAACATTAAACTGGATCTTATCCCAAGGGCTTCTGCATAAGTGTTTAATGTTCTTTTAGCTGCCATCTGGGCAGCTAGTACAGATACCCTCCATAGCTAGTAAATATGACACAGGAATCATATGGGACTGTTTCCATCTGTAGCAGCAGCTGGAGGACACTCAGTAAACCCAGAGCATGTTGAAGATCACAGGGTACCTGTGTGCAGGCAGCTAAGTCCCTCATTGATAGCATCACTTGGGAAAATTCAGTTGCCTAAACCTGTGCCCATTTAAAAGGGCCTAAGATATGTCACCTGGCTTCCATCTGCTAGCACAGAAAATTACAGATGTCCATAGGTACTCAGTCTTTTCATCCTCATAGCTAAGAAGCAGCCCATTACTCTGACATGTGGCAAAGCAAAGAAGTAGAAGAGTTCACTGGAGCAATCATTCCTTCAAAACTGGACTCACCCAAGTTAGCACCGCAGAGGCATTTTGCTTTTAATGTGAATGTGGATTAAGTTGCATTAAAAAAAAAAAATCTTCCTGAAAGATTGGAGCAGCTTTCAATTTTACTTACAGAGTCTGATATTAACACAACATAGATCTTGAGAGCTCACAGCCTCACTGTTATGGTTGTTATCTCAAACTTCTTTTTCAGATAGACTACATCCTTTCTACTATTGTATACATTGGGTAGTCCAAGATACTGACTGCACATGTGTTTATAAATTATTCCCTATCTGGCAATGCTTTGTAATCTCTCAGTCTTTACACTGAATAAAACCACTGTGTCATTTTTAGATCGCCACGTATGCTATAAATTTTCATTTGCTGTAAAATGATCTGAAATTTTTATTCAGGGGAGCTAAGTAAAACAAAAGTGTTACCTGGCACAGAAGGGAGTAAGATACATTTTTGGATGGCATGGAAGTTTCCATTATAATTCATTAATTTCTCCGAAGAGGATTTTCAGTTGTAAAGGGAATACACATTCTGCCTGCTGAGGCTCTAATTTCATCTGTGTACATAAAAATACCTAATGTCTGCATGTTTGCATGTGTACTTCATGCCTCTGAGTGTATATATACAAACATATATTTAGATCTTTAAAAAGCAGCACATAACTATGGATATAAATACATATGCAGTGAATTTAGTATTTGATCATGAAATACTTAAAGCTTTACAAGACATGATTAGCAACTGCCTGAGGTCTCAGTTTTTATCACAAGTAAAATTACATTTTTCACACAGTTAAGGCCAAAAGCCTTAAATTGTGCACCCCAATATTTCACACGTCATAACAAAAAGGAAAACAAACAATCAAAAGTCTAAAACAGATTTATAAAGTTAACAAATTTTAATCTGATGCTATGACTGACTAAGGAAAGGGCAAATAGAAGACTAATGTTTTTTAAGCCTTGGAATGAATAACACTGACACTCACTGAAGAGGAAATTACATCATTATCTGCATGGCCAAATTGCAGCAAAGCTGTGATATAACCTAGTATTAATAATAGACTGATTTTTATTTCCCAAACCCATTGATATGAGAAGAGGTAATAATGCAAAAAGCAAATACAGACACCATGATTCGATGATAGGGGGCAAATGCCAAGGGACAGTGGGTAAACCAGTTTTGGTAGAAAACTAGAGTCAAACTAGAGCCAAACATATATTTTGCATACATTTCCAGTGGGTTATACTTGGCTAGCAGCTGGACTTCCACTCAGGTATTCACTGATTTCCCCTCCCTCTTTGGCAGAACAGCAAGGAAAAAACAGGAAGAACAGAAATTAGAAAGTTCATGCATTGAGATAAAGACAGATTTTTTTTCACCAATTACTGCTCTGGGCAAAAAAGACTCCATCTGGGGAAAACATATACTGCAAATTAAAATCAATATTTAGTTATTGATCAAGTAATAACAGATATACAGTGCAGCCTATGGAGATCCCACACTAGAGTTGTGGAAAAGTGATGATCAAGTGGTGGTAGAGAGAAACCATTTTCTAGTGGCTGTAACCTTCCCATTTTTATTTTCTGTCACCTGAATAAATAATTAACCACAGTTTTGGGTTTTTTTTTTCAATCTAGTTTAAAGAGTTTACCCTATTCTGTTCAACATCCCATGGTGCATTAGCATTGCCACTAACATAAGTGACTACTAGCATAATATTTTAATGTTGTAGTGGAATATTTCTGTTGAAAATTATGTTTGATACCTGTTCCTGCTCAGATCAAAGAGAACTACTGAGTGCAAAGAATTTCAGTGGGTCACAGCTTCTGCTACATGAACCATCACGGCAGGAGCACAGCTCAGTACACTTCATTGGTTAGTGGCTTGCTTTATCAGTTGTGAGCTAGAGTCATCAACAAATCAGGAATACAAGCTTTATTATTAGCTGCTTTTGTGGTCCATCTACAATTATGGTATGTGAATATGGAATGATTTACAGGAACCATTTTTTAAAATAGAACATTAAAGAATTCTTATTAAAGGTTGTAATAATTAATTGCAACTGCAAATGTTACATTTAAACTTTCAGGTTTTGTCCCTTCTCATTTGCAAATGCCATCCCACTCAGGATTCAGTGCTGTAATATGGTACTTCTCTTAACCATTAAAAACTACATTTAAAATGTAGGGGAAAAAACT
The DNA here is from genome assembly GCA_033124195.1 of Coracias cyanogaster. NCBI lineage: Eukaryota > Metazoa > Chordata > Aves > Coraciiformes > Coraciidae > Coracias > Coracias cyanogaster. Next base: position 23,276 of record JAVSBS010000369.1, read on the forward strand.
CAGTATGTAATTAGTCTTTCTAGAAAATGTTTTCCTAAATGCATAAGTTTGATTTAGATAATTTAATGTAAAATGAAAGGGCACAGCACTGGAGAATATAATGTGGTCATCATTATAAAATATCTTCATAACTAGTGGATTTTGCTTTACCAGCTAAATGCAAAATTTTAGCACAGAAGTTACTGCTATCTGTTTACTATTTCTAATTATTTGGGTTTTATAGACCCAAGTTCATGGGGCCTTCGTATGTGTTGTAGAAGCCATTACTTTCTGCATGAATTATAGTAAAACTTGCTTTAGTTAGAAGCAGATTAGGCTCACCTGTCTAATGGTGACAATAACTGGTATAAAGGCAACTAATTTACACCACCCTCCAGATAATTTTACTTCAGCTTGGCCACTGAAAAATACTCTGGAAAGTGGAGGGGTTTTTTGAAATAAATGTTTCTCAGTAAATTGGTACAGACGGCTCTATCAGAACCTAATTATGACTGTGGAGCCAGAAAATAGATTGCATCTCCCATACATTATTAATGCTCTTCAAGTTCTCATTTGTCATGTTCAAGGTTATATAGAGATGACACTCAAGGAACCCAAACTTCTTGCTAAACTAATTTTGACAATCCAAGTCCTTTATAACACCATCTTCTTAAGTTCTTGGATAATATTAAAACTATAGCACCGTTCCCATGGGATTGTATAGAAACCATAAGACTGTAAGGAAATTATTGATGATGAACATTAAATTCAGTACCATAAGAAATAATTTCATTAATAAGCTTTCACTATGCTTAACTATATAGTTAAGCAAATGTGTGTATTAATAAAGAATTATTTTTGTAGGACCATCTGATATTTACTACATGTGCATATAAGCAGTTAGGCACATTAAGGCCTCTAATACTGAAGCACATGACTAGAAGGTGATACAAAATATTAAATAGTAAATGTACATTGTTTCTGAACATTTTTAACAGAAGAAAATGCAGTTCAACTAGTAACCATAAAATATATGTGTGATATTTACCATTCTAAGGCTTTCATTATCTTGATATTTATTCTAACACTCCAAAATGCAACTTTTAATACAAATGCCAAATGAAATTACATGAAATTGTCATACTATCCAGTTTCCACTTAGTTTGGTGATGCATTAAATAATATTGGAGAAGTTTGTGATATTTTGGTATTTTATCCAGAGAGGTGCTCTGCTTTACTTCAGCCTAAGTAAACACTAATTCCTAATGGAAAAAGTGAGCATTCACAGTTATCTGTGACAAAAGATGAGGAAAAACCTGTTTTATAAATGCAGTAGATATCTGCAACATCTGAAAAGTATAAAGCTTCTCACATTCTATTCACCAATGTTTATACATGCCGAAACTATAAAACACTTATTAGAAGAAAAACTGTATAGCAAAATAGACACTGGTATGTAGCTGTTGGTCACTTGCAAGAGTTTTCCTGAGAACAGCTACTTATAGTTTTTTAGTATCTTATCATGCTGAGCCATCTTACAGTACTTTACAATATTACATTAAAATTGAAGGCTAATCCATTTTGCAGATTTACTGTTCAGATGAAATGAGATAAAATTTGAGGGACTAAATTCAACATGTGTGCAACTTCCATCATTACACAGAAGAAAACTACTCTACTGAAAACCAATACATCTTATATTTACATCTAAAAAAGGCACTTGCAAGCTAGGGCAAATTTAAAAGCAAAAGAAGTCATTTAGTGGCCCGTCTTTTACAGTAATGTCTTTGTTATTTCAGATACTGGGATTTGAGTAGGAGCTTATTACTATTTTTCACTCATATAATGATTTTCCATCTTCTTGATCTTGCTGAGAAGCTGTTATTCTTCCAATATGTGCGTGTGTGTTTGAAGGAGACACTATGCCATCATGTTTTGTAGATGTAAATATGATGTGGAAACAAACAATATTAAAATTTCCTCATAATATTGAGAAGGAGTTTGCTAAGAAGAATTAAACCTCTGTGTAAACAAACTATCTTGAACAGGAAGAAAATATATGAAATGGAATCAACACATTTCTTTTTCTTTTGCAAACATATTTAGAATAGAGTCTGAAAAACTTTAAATAAAGATGATATTTTGGTTCTCATTTCAGTAGACAAAATTAATTAAATAAACTAAAAAGGAATGTTAAAAAGGAAATCAGCTCAGTTATTCTACCAAGTAACAACAAAAGCTAGAGGACAGTTACAAGCAGAAAAGTAACCACTTACAATGATGCCTGTGACCAGAGAACTAGAACTAAGCTTGATACCAAAAAATATAGGAGTCAAAGACATTCAGTCTGCTTAACATGGAGCTATTTGCAGTTTAAAATTCAGGTGTCCAAATAAGTGCTGAAATATACAGTTCACTGGGAAAACTTCACTATAAAAAGCCTCCAGAGGAATGTCAGGCACCTCTATGTAGGCACCACTAGCTCTATCCCTAACTTTAGTTATTGTATGACATTAGCTTTTGGACCGGAGCAAGTATGTTACTGTAGCTTTTACAGGCTTGAGTTATGGTTCTGGGAATTCAATATCTGCTTAGAACACCTGCAAAATTAGGCTTCACTGTTAGTGATAATACTTGATAGATAGTTTGCAGCAGGTCATTTTAGTACATTAGCATTTGCTTTCTTATTTCTTACCAGTAAAGAAGTGCAATTGATCCTTTGTTACATATAATATCTTTTCTTTCTCTCTTTAGTCTCCATAAATTTAGAAATACATTCTAAGGCTCACTCCTCTTGACCAATAAAACCAAACATTTGTAATTTTTCAAGGAACCACTTTTGGAATCTTTTAAACTGTTTTCCAAGCAATTACATGTTCACTTCCAGTGCTAAAGTTCTCACAATTTTTTCTCACAAATGCTATCCATAGTTTTACTTCTTTGCAAATTCTTGAGAAAAAAAAGTCAGCTGACTCATTTTCTATAAATGAACAAAAAGAAATGCAATCTGCAAATTACATAAGGAGATTTTATTCAACATATAATTTACAAAAGCTTTAATTTTATTTGTATACTATATAAGATAAAATTGCCTATTTTTAATCTTTTCCTCCATCACACTACATTTGTGTATAAGCAGCTAAAAGCTCCATTGTTTCTAATGTACTGTCCATTTAGGGCCCAAAGTCCCACTCGATGTTACTGTATTCCAAGTACTTCCCATTTCTGAATATCTGTTTTGGATTATTAATACACACAGGTACCGGTATGCAGGTTTACACTTTATATCTTAGTTTTTAGATCTTTTTGTATGTCTTATTTCTCACTGTTTGGAACAACATTTCATTTAATATACTCTGAAAATGCAATCAATGAATTATTTTTTCTTCCAGTTCATTAATAAAAATGTGTAATGATTTTTAAAATTCCACTCAGGAGTAAACAACTGAAGTAATCAATATTGAAATGGTATTAAAAATTTGGATCCTTATTGTAAAGACTCATCTGAAGCTCTAAATGTTTGAAGTGAAAAAAAGAAGGATTTAACAAACAAATTAATTGAACAGTCTACTGGAATGCAAAATAAAGTGATGATTCTAACACCTTTGTAAAGGAAATGGAGATTCTTCTTTTAGTTTCAAATTGCAAATGGACAGTGATTAAAGCTCATATGCTGCTATACAGGTTTGCAAGCCCATGCAGTTTGGTAGTGAGTTTAGCTCAATACTGAAGGGGGGAGCATAAGATGAAAGTGTAAATTAGTTGTTATAACCAAGAAGGGCATCTAGTTTGAAGTCCTTTAATACATGTAAGTTGGTTCTTTCTACTCCTGTTCAACCCAGAATCAAGCAGAATGTCATTCCCCACTCTTAAGTACTTCATCTCAAGGGGTAAAACTGGACCCTTTATAGGCTTGACACATACAGTGATGTATTATTTGCAGAGTCAACATAGCTCCAGACTTCATGGTAGTCTCCAGTTCCCCACTTGGAACTACTTTGAAGATTCATATCCTCTGATATTTTCTTTCTTGAAAGTCTTCATGCACTTCCTCTTGGTTCCCCCCCCCCACCCCCCCCCCCCTTTTTTTTCTTTTTCCAGTTACTGAGGCATATATGGGCATTCTTCTGAGAATGTATTCTTAATGATTAGAACTTGTTCTTTGTGACCTTAAAAAAAATTTACTGTTATTGATGTTACAAAAAAACACAAAAATCCTTTTTGCTTTTATCGCCAGCTGAACTGTCCCTTTTCAGGTAAAAGAACCTGTGAGCTCAGACAGATGGATTATCTGACCAGATACCTTGTCAGCATTTACAGTTATTTTTTTATGTAAGTGTAAGAGGTAGGAAGTTATATTCTTCTACCTAATGCTCTCTCAATCCCCAACTCTTTTCTTAACAGAAAATACCTGATTCTGTATTTCTTGTACATTCTCCTTCCTCCTCCTGAGTCTGTGTAAATTTCCCTGTTCTTGTCAAGGCATTGCACAAGTCTGCCTCATCTTCTGAAGAACTGCATTTTCCTTCTTGTTTTGAATTGGGATTTGACTAAGTTGGTAGTCTGAGCTTTCTAGTACCTATGGCATAAGATGCAGTGAACACTTAGCACCTGTGCGCAGTCTTGACAACGTTCATAAATTTGTAGGGCTCTATTATATCTTTAGTTTCCACTTTTCCACACTCAAAAACCCTGGACTATTTGTATTTTTCTTTATATGGATGCCACTTCACACTGTCAAAACTCCTTGTTGATGTTTCTATTTCTATTTAAACTCTGTACAGCCTTTTTGAGATGAGAGGCCCAGAACTGAAAACCATACTCAATATGTGGCTGAATCACACATTTATTCAGGGAAAGAATTCTTTTCCTCTGCAATCCCAACATCTGGTTATCTTTTCTGCTTGCTGCTGAACTTTGACCTTATGTTTTCACAGAACTATTTGTCATAACCCAAGATCCTGCTTCTGATCGAAAACAGTCAATTTAGGCAATTTTTTTGTTAAGTTTTGATATCTCTTGTGCATATTTGTGTGCTGTGTCTGTGTGTGTGAATGTAGGAATATAAAAGATCGCTTCACATTTATTTAATCTTAATCTGAAATTTTATTCCTTTTGAACCTTTCTAGTGAAATAAATATGGTATTCTATAGTTTATCACAGAATCACAGAATCATTATGGTTGGAAAGGACCTCCAGGGTCATCAAGTAATATGAAGTGATATAGTTTATCTATATACTAATTTTTGGCTAAGAACTGGAAAGTAATGGACAAAATCTGAGTGAACATGAACACATTTAACTGAATCTTTTCTTGGCTGTTTCAATATCTATCTTCTGCACAAGGAGGAGGCTAACATGTCTTCATTCTCCTTCTGAGTAAAATCCTACATTGACTTATATCAACTGCACAATTTTACTACTAAAGTTCTGTCATTTTATCAGTTTCTGTAAAGACAGATCACACTGCCTTCCTCTAGATTAAAAAAAAAAAGTTAGACCACAAAACCAGGAATTTAAAATACAAACCTAACAATTAAAGTAATTTATAATAATTTTGTGAAATTTATGATTTACTATATCCTTTTTATAACCAGAACTTTCATGGTTTCTCTCTTTACCTTCCATTTCCATTTCTTCTTCTTCTTCCCTTTTTCTCTCTCCTGCCTCCCCACCAATAATAACTTATCTTTTCCTATCTCCCCTCTAATTTTTTTACCAAACATATGCCTAACTCAGCTATGAGTATCTTAACATGTTTTCATAAACCTGCTCAGCTTTCTAGCTAAAACACATTCCACATTACAGAATGTGCTCTGAAATAAATAATCTGTTACAAGATCTATCAACATAAAATGTTTGCGGAAACTGTAAGCTTCAAGAAGAAAAAATAACATTCTAGTACTGCCTGCTCTAATAGAATAAAAGAATGTCAAACTACAATATAAATTTGATATTTATTTACCATAAGTTTCCTAAAAGGATATTTTCAGGATGATAACATATAAATGATTTTATAAAAAAAATAGTCTATGTCCCAGTTCCAACTTGGAAAATAAATATACTATGTCATGAGCAACAAAAAAACCTGGACTGAAAAGCCAGGCACAAAGTAAATTACCTTTGCTATCCAGAGGTAGCAAAATAACCTGAAAACACTACCAAAAAATGGGTGAAAAATATAGAAGACTATAAAGATGTTCAGAAAACATTACTTGGAAAAACAACAGGGAAAATATGCTCACACAGAAATTTACTAAAGCGTTATCTCCCTAAGAATTCACGTATTATTTGAAGAATTTGAGAGCAGGCCAGTGTGTTAGTGTCAGTTCCAGCGTAGAGCTCTTCAGTTTACAGTTTGAAGGGCTATTGAAGCCAGCTGAGTGTGTTCTTATGTCCATCTTCAGGATGCTTGCAAAATGTCAACTGTCACATAATGGATATGTTCTAGGGTGGGAAAGTGAGGGCAAATGCAGTCTTATCTGCCACTTTTGGAGCAGAGAAACATGGACCTCTGGGGTAACCACATGCCACTGATATTCTTTGTCTTTCCCACTGAAAACATAGCCAAAAAGCAGAGAATGAAGACTGAGTGATACCAGATTTTTTGCCCTAACATGCAGGTATTGACCTAGTTCCAAAACGGAAGTGAAGTAACAGCTTTCATATAATGAATACACTAGTACATAATTTAAAATTTATTTCTATTATATTTTTGCTTTGATTTTATATACCAGATATAAATATATTTAATTATATGTGATAAATACAGCAAATACTGAATAGATTATTAAATTCATTAAAAATGCTGCAGATTTGATACAAATCATTTAGAAATATATAATATTCGGAAATAAACCAGTGTACCTTAAGATTCTTTGAGGTGCCTTAAGGTTCTTTGAGGGATACATTTTTGGAATGCATTTGGGATACATACTGAAACGTTTCAGTAATATTTCTGTCCATTACTACAGGACGTATTCCAGTCTGTATCACAAATCAGATGCAAAACATGTCACACAGCCAAGTTAAACCTCACCTTTCTCCGTTTCAGGGATGCTCCCAAGCTTCAGTACTATTCTGCAGCAGCAACAGGTCCATCTCTGTTTGGATACTGTTGAAGATTCTTTTGTGACCAAATTTTAGTGACATATTCCCCCTTAGCCTCATGTATTTTTGGTGGTAAATAATTGCCACTGAATTTTCTGGCGTGCATTGTTTGGTGCAAGTTAATATTGTTCATGCAGTCTGCCCTCATCATTTGAAAAGTCGGAGTCACAGCTTTCTTTGAAATTGTGCCTTCTTCATCTTTTTCTACAAAGGATTTCCTCATACAACTACAGTATTAAATACCAATTTAATTTAGGATGATATATTACCATGTAATGTTTAGCCTGTATAAACGTTTAAGAAACATAAAAGAGACTCATAGTGACATGGGGATGACTGGCAAAACAAAGAATATCAAAGAAGTAGTTGATGAATTATTTTGCTGTTGTACTCAGTCTGCTTTCTTCTCAGTTGGGAAAATGATACCAAGTTGTAAAGTCTTCACCCTTTTGCATGTTCGTGACTTCCTTAGGCAGGAGAAGCATGGCTGTGGAACTCAGATCCTTAACATTTATCTGCCAGTAGCATACACGTAATTAAATAAATTTTATATATATATGCACATATATGCACAGAGACACATTTATGCATATTCCTGTATTTCAGCTTGAAGGAGTTAGCAGAATTTAGCATGCTTGAAGGGTTTTTGAGGATTTTAGAATAATATCTCACCACTGAACATTAACCTAACTGAATAGTAAGGAAATGGAAAAGGATTCAAACACTAGCAGAAAGGGAGGACTGGCAGTCAGTGATGTAGGGTAGTAATTTAATCCAGCCTTTTCCCACTCTGATTTTTTGTTTTTAAGAGTTTTTGGCTGGGCTAAGAGCACTGACATCTAACCTGAAAGACTACATTACAATCATAATGCTTGCCTTTTCAGATTCCCCAGGCCATTCAGACTATGAAAGTTCTTCTTGCAAAGTAGTTGAAAAAAAGGTTCTTGCTCTCATTTCAATATATATGTAGGATGAAGAGCAGATTGAAGTGGGCCATCAGGTTGTATATACATACGTGTAGGACTTTGCTATTTTTCTTAAAATTTAGCTGTTTCTTAAAACTATGAATATTGAGTGAAAACATGGTGAATACAGAAGATTTTCAAGTGTATATAAGGAAAATGTGATGGTAAAGCAAAAGGCTAGGTGGAAATATTCCAAGATACAATTTCCAGATGAGTGAGTCAATCATTTCTGAAAAGTATTACTGGTCTTCATTCCAATACTGTATTTGTTGGTTAGATTGTTCTTCATTTGCTTAAGTGCAAGTGAAGCCTCACAGTCATTATCCATCTAAATAAGGCCTCCATGAGATTTTCATATTATCTGTCACTTTCTAACTCTTGCAGAAGAATCTATTTTGATAACAGTATTGCTTTTATTACTTGGCTATGTATGAGACTCTTGTTACACTGAACATTAGTTAAATTAAGTGCCTTTTATTTAATATCTTATGTCTATTGGATTTTTTTTCGCTTCTGGGGAGTTTTATAGCTTCTACAGATTGTCATAGTGTAATATGTATTAAACTTGATAGAAAAGATACAATGTATGATTCTGTGATTCTAAGTGGCTTGAATAACTTAATCAGCATTTTTCTCAGTGATTTCCATCCGCTAAGAGGGAAGCTTTAAACAACTGAATTGTTTGACTGATATTAAGAAGCAAGAAAAACAATTAATCACACAAGGGTTTTTTTTCTTTCAACCTCATTATTGTAATATTATCACTGATTTTTCTTGCCACATATCACCACTTTGGATTGGTATGACAATGTGTGACAGAATAGCTGAAGAAGGTATTATCTGATTTTTCTCTGAACACTTTGGTCTGCACAAAGGTAAATGTAAAGATTATCTTGGAGTAACTTAGAAACCTGGAGAAACTGATTTAGCTCCCTGAAATATGAGAGGTCATAGGAAGATTTCAAGCATGTTCTGTTCCATTCCAGCAAAGATCAAGGCAGCTGAGAAGAACCTTACATAAACATTTCTTTCTCCACTATCCATAGTAGAATAAAAAATAACACTTTATTTCCTGCTTCCGGATATCAATACACTGAATTTTCCAGTTAAACGAGTATAGGTGTCAATTTAATGCTGTATAATAAACATGGCATTGACTGCTGTAATATACTGCTACCAAAACAAATATATCAGTGCTAGAGTTCATTATAAGCATTAATTTAAAGAGGAAAGAATTTAGTCAAGAAAGTTGAATATGGTAATCCAAAAAGTCAAATTTGCATGAACCAGATGTAAGAGTCTGTCATAAAAAATATTTGGTTCTTGTCCTTGCCACGTCCTCTACCTTATTCTGTGAAATGCAAAGTACACTAAAATCCCTGTAACACTGACAGTAGGCTGATTTTTCTACACAAAAAGGACAATACAATCTTATCTGAAAGACTGACTGAGATATTTGGGATTATATAATGAGCCATGTTAAATACTGACTTTACTGTATTTAAGTAATTTTAGCACCTGCTACAATTTTTTTTCCTGCCTACAAACACAACTCATTCACTTAAGTATTAATATATACTTCTCAAGCAAAAGCCAGACTCTAATAAACTGTTTCTTGGCTTGTTTGCCCCCTTTCTAGCTTCCTTACTTAATGTATGATCAACTTTTTAAGAAATATTTCTTAAATTATACAACCTTGAACAAATACTTAGTCTTTGTGTCCAATACTGAGCACCCACATTCTATATTTTGGCATTATAATCTCCTAAATTACTGAAAACTCCCAGGTATTCAGTATGAATAATTCAATATATATTTGCTATCTTGTGAATAATCATGACAAGGGAAAACTTCAAGTATTCACTGAATGATGGGTAGCTATTAGGGAATGGTAAATCTCATTCATTTATCTCAATAAATTATCTGGTACTAACTGGATGACAAAGCAAATCAAAATACCTATTGTTTTGTCCTTGGTTTGTTGTGTGTTGTTTGTTTTTTTTTTTTAATTTCAAACAATATACCAATTCTTTTACCTTTATCATGTCGGAAAAAGATTTTGAGCTACTTTAATTTTTCTCCTAGACCCTAAGTATTGCTCAGAACCCTTAGGTTTTTTACACACCTGTGATGTTCTAAACACTCTGGCAAGCACATCTTTTTGTGCATGTTGGTGAAAGCTTAAAAACTTACCATTCCAGTGCACTCTATAAACCTCCCCTTCACACCACACTACCCTCTGTTTTTGTTCCATGCTAAACATCCCAGTCCCTAGCATCTATGGTCTGACCTCTCCACTTTTCTGAATAATATACTTAATTCAGTATTCAAGACTAGAGTGGTACCAAGGCCTGTATTTGCTCCACCTTATCCAGTCTTTCACATTTTTTCTCATATGGGTTTTTTTTAATCAGAAAGCCATATATTGGAACTTTATGCACATGATGTAAGTAAGTACACTTTTAGCTCACCTAATTGTTCTTTAGAATACATGAAACAAAATTTAGTGTTTGGCATATTTTAGGAGAGCACTTTGTAGCTAAAATATACTCAAGAGATTGTTATTTAAATGACAAGATAACTGCTTATTAAATGATGCATCTATTTTAAGACCAGAAGATTAGTGACTCTTTTTTTTAACTTCTCTGGAAACTTAAAGTGCTAGTTTTCTTCTTTCATAATTGAGGAAAATTTTTCCTGTGGAATCAATATGAAAAAAGCAACATTTTCTGGATTAAAAGCTCACCACTGCTTTAGTGAAAATTTTATTTCTTTGCTCAAGTAATTTCTCTGACCTTCTTTCTATTCCATTTTTTATTTATCTAGAATAAACGTTTGTTATTTCTCAATTTGAATTGCTTTTTATCCATGCAGCAGAAATTAAAATGGAACTCTTAAGGGAATCATATCATGATTACCACACTAAAATAGAGGCAGGTTCCACCACTATTGCTCACTGATCTGTGTCTACGAGTTCTTCTTTCAAATTCCAGCTCTGCAAGTGACTTTGGGCTACATAGTTAACATCTGTGTACATGGATTTCTCCCTCTGAAAATTACCTATAATATTTTTTTTTAGCTTTTCAAAAGATCTGGTTCATTTAGTAAACAGAAAACAACACCAAACTATGTTCATTATTAAAATCATACAACCTGAAGATCTCATGTAATCATGTAACTATTTTTAAACTGTTGCACTTTTTCATTAAAAGCAGATGAATGGGGCGAATATTTTTAAGAGTTCTACCTTTAGGCTTGTCCTGGTCTGAGTTAGAACCAAACTAATTCTGTTCTGTGATTTTACTTTTCTGCTCAGTCTCTTCTAAGTAACTGCACTTTCTGAAGGTAGCAGTGTATTTTTGCAGGCAGTGTCTGCTTCTAGCAGTGATAACACTCCATTTTTAGAGTTACTACCAAGCACTGGTGTGCAGACCAAGGTCACTGCTAAATCTTGTGTACCATGGTGGGTACATGTTAGGGTGTAGAAAGTCAAAGGCCGCATCTGCAGAGGGGAGTGGACAGGTGAGGTGACCCTAAAATGACCAGCGAGGTATTCCATCCCATATACATCATATTCAATATAAATTGAGGGATCATCATGAAGGTCAGGCTCTCCTCTTCAATGTCCAAGACTCAGAGGAGGACTCTGTCCATTCTGCCCTCGATCCTCACCCATGTGTTCTTGAATCTAGTTCCAGAATCCAGCTCCTGAATCCGATTCCCATCTGCCACTGAGTCTAGTCTGGGCCTTCCCCAGTGCCTGCTCCACAACATCAGTGGTGATGGTGACGTAATAGTCATCAAGGGGTTGGGTTCAATTTGTATATAATTCATTTCATTATTACTACTTTCATTAAAGCTGTTCTAGCTGTCTTTTCTAATCCATTAGTCTTTCTCCCTTATTCCCTTTCTCTTCTCCTTTGGGGAGGGAGAGAGGTTAACAGAGAGCATCTGTTACAGGTCTACTAGACAGCCCTGACCCTAAACCTTGTCAAGGCTGTAGGTCCAGACAGACTGCAAAGGCTACCATGAGCACCAGGGTTGCCTGGGCTCTTTTTCATCATGGCCCATGGCAAGGAACCTATGTCACTGAGCAAAGGTCTCAGAAAAGAGCAAAAGTGGAAAAATAGACAAAAATTCTAACCAGTGCAGAAGACTAAGGTAAAGAATATTCTTGCCTACTCCATTCACAGTTTTACTCCTTCCTGACTGCTGTTACGTCTCTTTTCACAGAATCATAGAATCATTATGGTTGGAAAGGACCTCCAGGGTCATCAAGTCCAACCTTTCTCCTAGCATCTCT
>JAVSBS010000369.1:35732-51341 GCA_033124195.1 Coracias cyanogaster
CCTGGGCAGCCTGTTCCAGTGCCTAACTACCCTCTCAGTGAAGAATTTCTTCCTAATATCCAATCTAAACCTCCCCTAATGCAACTTGAGGCCATTTCCCCTCGTCCTATCATTACTAATTTGAGAGAAGAGACCAACACCAGCCTCGCTACGACCTCCTTTTAGGTCTTTTCTTTTACTTCAAACACTGTACTGTATTTCACTTAGCATTCAAGTCTATATGTAATGGGCCATAAATGGCATAAATGAACATCATTCACCCACTAAAAGCTATGTTTTTCCCTTTGAATATACAGTATCTATAAAGATTTGGCTCACAGTTTTCTAGGCTCATATCAAGAAAAAGCTCTGCCTAGACATGAAAAACAAAGACTGGGGCAAGGAGAAATAAAGGATCAGAGACACAAAGGAACTTTCCAGTGGCTATAAATAGGTTTTACTGGGTAAAATAATGTATAGTAATACATTATTTTTGTAGTTACTTACTATGAAAGCCAAATGCAGAATTTTGGAGGGAGGTGCTTTTTAGGTTCCAGTGTATTTCATCTCTGACAGCAGTTGATACAGGGGGCAATAGGGAGGGAGTAGAAAAGTATATTTCAGTAGAGAACCCTTACTGAATGGGCTGACTACACAGTACGACTGAGTGAGCTCAATTTTTCACAAGAAATTGTGTGTATCGGTCACAAGATAAATAACATCAGCTTGTATTGATCATGATACAAATAATAGTCTCTTGCCTTGAACCCAAATATAAGCATGTGGGATATGTGACCACTAAAGGAGTAAAGAAGAACAGATGTAGTTGAATTTAGGAGACATCTAAGCTGGCAAAGAACAAGATATGAGTAAGAGAATGCAAACAGGAAGGACCTCCTGCCAAATGTGCAGCTGACAGGTAAAAGAAAAAAAAACAGATAAGCACTATCAGGAGCAAATGAGACCTTCTCTTTTAGGAGGGAGGAAAGAGCATAAAGGCAGCAAGTACAACCAAGAAAAATCAAGAGAGAGGACAGCCTACTTTAGTTCTGACAGAAGAGCCTCAACCCCAGCAACTAAAGCTTATGAAGATCAGTTTCCATCTACACCAAATACATAGAACCAACTTGGTAGTATTTTATACCCACAACTAATTTAGGATATAAGTGTAAAGACTATGAGTTCTGTATCTGTAGGGAAGGTCATTGATAATGGTAAGAGTTTACCATTAGCACAATGGATGCTATTAATGAATACATTTATTGAAGTTTTTTTCCAAAGTTAATGCCCTGCTTGACGAATCAGTCTTCTAAAGACTCTGATCACAGCAATCTGTAATTGCCTAATATATATATACACATGCACACATATGCATATATATAAATGTTCAGTTACAACGAAGGAGTCTGGAGAGGCTTACTTCTAAGATAAATATCTCAAGTTAGAAACATGATTTTTCTCTTACTCTTTCAACTACAGAGCCATCCTGAGCAAATGCTCATTTTACTTCTTTTTTTCACCTTCCTCTGTGGGATTTCAGTTTATTTCTCCTTAGTTTACTGAATTTTTTGAAGCTAGTGATACAAAGACTATCTGTACTCCAACTTTTACTTAACTATGTGAGCCATTAGAGTGAGAGCTGATTGACTGTCTCACAAGATGTACAACTATTGATTGTATATGTGTGTCTGTGCTTAATTTTCTAAAAATATCAGAATCAAGGGAATTGTGAACAACTTAGACACCTTTTATCTCTTTGCTTATTTGTTATTTTTGAAGATATATATGTGCTCTTTGGCCATTAAGTTTTCTTTCCATTCTTTAATACAGCAGAAGATAGAACTCATTAATCATATGCCAGGCTTGGGAATTATAACTCTCAAGTTTCAGAGTACCAAACAGAAAATGTTATCTTTAATATAGAAACAGATATAGTCAGTCAATGAAAAGCTATCTTCATTGTTTTCCATTAAATATCACTCTCTGCTTTTGATTCCATTACTGATCTGATAGTTGCTGTTTCCAGAGAAAATTAAAATAATACAATTGTTACAGCATTCAATATTCTGAAAATCTATTTAGTAGGTAAGGTTTACATCATGCACATAGGAATGTTTATTATTTAACTCGAACTATGATTGGTCTTGCATTAGAAAGTAGAAATAGAACTTTATGTGTGTAAACTGTACATATGAGGTCATGTGTTAACATTTTTAATATAAAGTAATGATTATGCATAATCAAGTATGGGCAAACAGAAACTAGAGACTATTGTGCAAAACCTGTATCTCGTAGTGATCAAACATTCTAAGTAAAGACAGAGTTTGATGCAAATTAGTTTTTTGCTTTCCTATAGGTCAGTATGACTGTGTTGCAACCAGATTTTCATGATAATATGTATATGTCTGAACCAGGGAATGATGTGCAGAATTCCTTAAAGCAATATATGTATATATATTAATACTAATTGAGATTGAATTGGTCATGGCTGGGATAGAGTTAATTTTCTTCGTTGTGGCTGGTGCGGTGCTATGTCTTGGATTTGCCACTAAACCAGCATTAACAACACACCGAAGTTTTAGTTATGGCTGAGCAGTGCTTATACAGTGTCAAGGCCTTTTCACACTGCCCACCAGTGAGTAAGCTGGGAGAGGGCAAGAAGCTGAGGGGTATGCAGCTGGCACAGCTGACCCCAACAGACCAAAGGGATATTCCACACCATATGATGATGTGCTCATCAATAAAAACTGAGGAGAAAACTTGCCAGGGCTGCTGTTGCTCAGGCACCGTCTTGTCATCAGTTGGCTGTTGGTGAGCAGTTGGGGTTTTGTATCATTTGTTTTTGTTAGTTTCTCTTTGAAGAGAAGGGGTTAAACAACATAACAAATTATCTAGGTTCAGAGTGTCTTTCTGGCAAAAAAAATTACTTATATTGGTAAGAATGTACTTTAGTTGCTTCACTGTTAGCAGTGTGAAAGAAGGAAGGAAGCCTACAACATATGGCAAGATCGGGACTGGTTTGTCTTGTCTGCGTGCTTGGTATCATTTGTTTTGTACCTTGTTTTGCTCACTGTTGCTATTGCTGTTGTTGTTCTGATTGTTTCTCATGTGTTACTGTATTAAACTCTTCCTATCTCAACTTACAAAGGCGCCTCTAACCCCTCCTGCCATTTTTTTCTCCGTCCAAGGGGAGGGGGACAGTGGCAGCGGCCATGTGGCTTGGCTCCCGGCACGGACCAAAACCCCACAGCTTTACTGAACCACCACAAGTTGTCATAAACTAATTGCTTTTTTGTCAAGGGCTGTTGTGCCCTATCACCAGATGGCTGCTTCTCCTTTACTTATGAAGGTAAGCCCCACATGATTACTTCTATGGAGACACCATAATACCTTCAGATTCCAACATACACTTTCTTATATAGGAACAACAATAACTGTGTATTCAGAATTAGAGACATCTACTCCCTAATTCACCATGTACAGTGATTAACATTTGCAAAAGTCCTTCTTTACAAGAAGCAGTGGAAATTGCATTCAGAATGCTGATGATGTTGAAACCCCATTTAAAGTGGGGATGGGAAATCACTTTATGTTACAGTTTGGCTGGAAAGAAAAACCACAGCTGGTGCAACCCTAAACTTTGAGCTGGCTGAGATTCCCCACCATGACTTTGATGTCAAACAGACTGTCTTTATATCTCTATAGCAAAGACTGAATGAGGCAGGGCTAGTCTATTTATAGTCTTTGATATTTTCATGAGAGTTAAGTCAAATACAGGCAAGGCTGTTGGATTGCTCACTGAAATATGAAAGTCTCTGAAAAATCTGTCTTTAATAATTTCCATTTATCGAGGAAACTCTTAACTAATGACTATAAAATAGATCATTAACTTTGGCTCTAGTGTTACCAGATGGCAAATGGCACTGTGGGAAAGATCTGCCTCCCTCTGCGACTAGCAGAGTGATACCTAATTTTATGATGGATAGATCTTGTATGTCATGATAATCCTCACACTTATGATCTCCAGGTTAGAAGTAAAAAGGCATCCTGAAAATGCTGTTCTTGGTTTAAGATGCAGCAGATAATCTTCTTAACAGGTTGCTGTGAACAAATCTCCTGCATGTTCTTCTCTCTCTTCCAGTTTACCAGGAACTATAAACAAAACCTTTTTCAATGGGATTGACACAGAATGCTTGAGGAATCCCATCTGAGGAATATCCAGACAGCTGCGTTATGTAATAACAAATAAATAAAAAATATTTAATTAGCAATAAAGTCAAAGTTTTTTCATTAATAGGATTCAGAGTCAGTAACAGTAACAGTACATCCTCAGCAGAGAATAACTACTGAATACAATAATATTAAAAACTAAATAAAAAATTTATATTACCCGTTTGGCTTTCCAAGAGTAAGCTTGTGTTATTTCTATATGTGTGCATCTATATATCTATATATATATGCATGTAATCAACACATGCAAGTGATTGCTTCTTCCTATCCAGTGAAAGAACAGGGATAGATTAATATTGTAATTTCAGGAAGGAACTCATTTATAACAGGAGAAGGAACTGCCACAGCAAGTGGCTAAGCAGGAAACTAAGTATGATAATAGAATAGGAACGGTGAGGAACAGCTTAAGAAGGTGGGATGTTTTTGAAAACAATAAAATAGATTAAAGATGGGGAACTACTAAGGAAAAAGGAACTCTGGGGAAAGGTTCTTTTTGTACTACTTTATGTACCATATAAAGACTTTTAGATCATGTGTTAGATATAAATCAGTGACAATAGCCATGGGTTACAGGACAAAACAAACACATTAGTCTTTGCCAACAGGATGACCAAACAGTTGTGGAGAGCTTTAAACTAGGAACAACCAGGAAGGGAGATGATGACCAGCAATCAAATAAGAAAGTTATAGACTGGGCTAACAAGCTAAATGTGCCAGGTTATGTGCTCAGAGTGAAACATCTGAAAGTTTGCAGATAATACAAGTTGCTCATACAATTTAAGGACCTTGACATGCTGGAGAAACACAGCAACTGGAGTATCCTGAAGTTCAGCAAACAGAAATGCAAATCCCTATACCTGTGGAAGAATAGCCCTGACTGTTTTCTTCAAGACCATTTCAAGACACTTTTTATTCTGCTAGGAAGAAGAAAAACTAACATCTCCAAATGTCCATTGCATGGATGAGGAAATTAGGGTAATAAAGACATTGTATTCTCTGGTCCACAGTGAAACAGCTATAATGTATCACTTTTGATATATCAGTCCTTATTTATTCCAGAAATAGGACTTCCAAATGGATATGCATATATATGTGTGACTTTTAGCAAAAATACCAAGTGGCAGAAAGAGAATCCCTGTTACAAAAAGGTCATTCTGTCCTGAAACTGTGCATAGACTTCCAACTAGGCGGGTAAAAAATAACAAAGGCTTGGAAGGGAAGCAAGAGAGTTGGAGATGACAAATTGTAAAATTTCTGTGTCAGATTGTGTTTACCTTAGAGTAAAATAACCTCTTTGAAAAGACAAATAATATGCTTGTTTTCATAAATTTTAATACTTTTGAACTTTTAAGAAATATATGTTAATTCTCGGGAAGAAAGACCTCATACTCAGTTTTCAAATAGCAAAACCACTGCAATAAATTAAACAAAGAATCAGTCCTGCTACCCCCATTTCATTCTTGAAAGACCAGGGGTACCTTAAGGAAGAGCAATTCTCTAGAGATCTGAAGCAATAAGAGCAGGTGGTTTTAAAAGCATCAGTAATGGTCAATAAAAAGAGCTGGTTCAAAAGAATCTTCCCAGGGGAAGAAAATACAACCTGATTGGCATAAAGCAAATAAGAATGTAATCAGAGACATCTGCATATTGGAATTTCCTTTCATTCCTGAATTGCAGAGATTTTTCACTGGCATTAGATTAATATTCTTATACTATCAGTTCTTTCTGGTTCACAGCTAATATTTGGAGAACAGGGCATTTAAAAAAAAAAAAGTTTAGGGGATAATGAATTCAAGAAGCTTGTCTTTTAAAAATAATTTCTTTATATATATATAAAAGAAACCAACAAAAAAAGCGCAAAAAAACTCAACAAAAAACCCAAACAACAAAAACCTTTTAAAAAGTTTCATTGTATACTATGCAACTCTTTGTTACTATGACCAGGCAGATATTTTGTCTTGAAAAAGTTGCAAGGTAATGCTTCAGTAACATATATTATTTCTTATTATCTATAGAAATAACAGTCTGAAAGCTTCAGTCTATGGAAAGCTCAAACACCAACATGGCCCACAAACAGATTAAAATGCTTAATGACCAGAGGAAAACTAAATGACTCCTGAGAACAGCTTATAATTACCTTAAGTAAATACGTGTCAAGTTTTATCTGTCATTTTGATCCTATTAATCTATGCATTGTCTCCTTTATTTTCTGAAAGTTTGTCCAGAGCTCCTCCTCTCTCTTTATCTCAAGACTGATTTATAGCTCTTTCTATGTTGCTCCTTTAGCTACTCAGTTCCATATTTTGACCTGCCTGTGCGTTAAGGAGCTCTGGTGGAATTGTGTTTAGGCTAGTCACCTTATTAACTGTAATCCTTTCCTTTATATTTTTATTTCTTTGTATACTACTGTCTTGAGTGGTCTGTGGCCATCAATTATTATTTTTCTGACTGTAGACACATTTGTATTCCCAAGCAGCAGCACCACACCATAGCTATATTCACTTATATATTTGGATCGTGCTTGCTACATTTCCTTGAATCATAACATAACAATCCCAAAGTTTTAAGAGCTAAATACACAAAGGTGCTTGAGACCTAGTGACGATATCCCTTTCTTATGTACTCCGCCACCCTGTGAAATCCACATTGCTAATTGACGGACATAGGCAGAATAACACTGAGGAATACTTATAAACCTTTAATAAGATTTACAAAACACAGTGTACAGAGTATGGAGACATTTAGTCCACAGAACATATAGATAGGAAATGAAATCATGGTTACCTTTCTCAGTGAAATACACATCCACCTTGAGGCTGGGAATGTTCTTTCTGCTATGATCTCACCGAAATGAATACATTGTTGGAGATAAAAATGTCAGCTCTTCTTATTTTCTGATCACACACTTAGTCTATTAACAAATGCAGTCAGATGAAATCTTGGAGGCAGAAAATCAAGTATTCCTATTTCTTATTTGACATGACTTTTACTTAGATTGTTCACTTACAGACATGTTTAAAGACACTTGAAGTTGTATATCTCAACCCATTCCATAAAAAGAGTACCTTGGTTTATATATATAAAAGGACTGGTCTTTGTGCTTTGCATATACATAAGCTTAACCCAGTTTTAGTAATACATTTAATGAAAATTTTTGCCACTAACATTTCAATAGCTTTCACAATGTGAAAGAGTATTATAACAAGAATTTGAGCCTCCATACTAGGAAGCTTTCTGCAGAACATTCCAGACACTCCCCTAAATTCAAATCTCCCATTCCCAAATTTTCAATATCACAGTGAATCTGTTAAGCATTATGCTATTGGTGAGATGTTCTACATAAGGACCAATTTGGTGAGCACATTTGTGAACAGTTGCTACTGGTATAAATAGCAAAGGGCTTAAAGGTGTAAAGGCCTTCAAGCAGTAAAGCACCTGACATTCATGAGGAGCAGTAGGGATATTGTTAGCAGGAACTTACATGTCAAGGTCATTTGGGGGCCAGCTCACTGAAAACACTGTGGCCTGGCATATTAAATTTGGATACCAAAGGTTGTAATTAGGCAGAAAATTCCCTTAAAGGGCCTATGCTTGAAATGGCAAGCTCTTTATTTATTAAAGTGTTAACAAAATTCTGAAATCTTCTAAATCACATATACACACTCTATCATTTAAAAAATATTTCCTTAGAGCTACTGTTTATTTATTACCATTTCTTACAAGGTATTAATTTATGACCATTCTTAATATTTGCACTTTTTAATCTCTTAATTTGGTTTAATTTGTCTTCTACAAATCCAGTTTTCTCTAAGATTCTACTCTCTGCAGCTGCTGTTTTTCTTTACTTAAAACATGTATTTAGTTTTTTTAAAGTGTTTAAATTCATGTCTTATAAGGAAAACAGACTTTACCCACTTCTCTAATAATAATTTCCTGAGTATCTTGAGAAAAACTGCTGCATGGCCTAGTTGCTCCATTTGTTAATTAATATTCATCACTTATTTCCTAAAAGCTTTAATTTCCTAGTGTTTTTAGAAAAAAGTTTTCAGAAACTAGTATAAAGGTTCAAAATAATTTGGATTACTACTATCAAATGCAAACACTAATAATGCACGTGACTAAGAAATTGCTCTCCTTTTTTTATTCTTTTATCAAGCTAGGGAGCCTAGAGCAATATTACTGAGCACCACGTCTGCCAGACCTTATTCTCTGCAATTATATGTGAACCGTGTTATACAACGTTATTACTGAACTTGAAAATGTAGGGTTTTTTCCGTTATAAAAACTATGTAATTTTAAAGATAAATTTAAAAACCAAAAACCTAAACATAGAGTTTGATGATAGTTTTGCCCTCCAGCTAGATCAACATGATCTATCACTAATGTTCTGCTTATGTTGCTTTAAAGTCCAACTAAACATTTTCCTTGTTATTTGCTTCTTGTTGATGTTTCCTTTTCTTTTCTTTTGTTCCACAACCTCAGCTGGTGTTATGCATAACAAACAATTTAAGGACTCTTTTTGTCTCAGAAGTCTAATGGTTTAAATCCCTCTGATGATGTTATCCTTTTAACCTAAAAAATTTCTACAGTGGTAATGTTTCTAACATTTTCTGCCTCCAAACAGTATGTGTAGTCTTTCATCTCAGTTTTCTTAGTTAATATTTAAGCCACTGCTTTAGGCTACCCACAAGTTTTGTATTATCAAGCCTAAATACAGTAAATATTGTGATGTGAACATCATTTGTTTTAATTATCCACATCAAATAATTCTATCCCTGTCTTTCAGAAGAAAACATGTTAAGAAGCTTCCATCCTTTCTTCTCCATTTCTCTGTTGAAGATTTTAGAGGTATAGTTGATTCATGTTTTAGAGATGACCTTGGTGTTATGATTTGTAAGACAGCAGGATTAAAGAGCATTCTAATTCCATCACTCTATAGTCATTAAATAGGTATTTTCTGGAATCCCTTCATGCTAACAGCTCAGATGTCTCAGTTATAAAAAGAGACCTTATTTCTGTTAGGAATAAGTCTTGTCTAGCCATGTTTGTATCAAAGACATTTGATTCCTTTTTTAAACACACCTTGTCAGCTGTTAGGTTTGACATATTTTCATTATTTCTTATTCTATAAGAGGAGTAGTTTTTTCAGTGACTGATAAAGCTTTAATATTTACGGCATTTTTAGACAGAAGGACTTATTTTCTTATTGGTAATCACTAAGTATTGGACTGAAGCGAAGTAAAAAAGGATTTAGACCTCTAATGTGAGGCTTCAATGGAATTTAGGAGCTCAGATCCAATTCTGTAATCCTAAAAATTCTCAAACTTCAGGCATCTGATCTCTAAAAGGGTTTTTCAGCTTTTTACCAGAAAGTTTCCTGAGTCTAACATAAGAACAAACTCCTTCTCTTTTGACAGAATTAAAGTGTTTGCTACCAATTTCTAACCTTAACAAAGGCAAGGCATTATCTTTTTTAAACCTCATGATGGTCTTGACCTAGTAAACACTATAACCTCTATGGGATCAGCCTCACAAAATGCAGTGTTGATCAGAAAGTAAGCCCTGCTACTCTTTTTACTTTTCTTTTTTTTTTTTTTTAACCCTTTCTGGTCATCAGCAGAGACAGCTTCAGTTTTAAGAAGAATGAAATAGCTTTAGTTCGAGAAGAATGAGTTGCAATTTCTTAGTAGGTTCCTCCTAAAGAATTCCAGGGTCCAGATCCCAAGAGATGAGAATTCCAATTTACAGATTAATTCTTGCTCTGAAGAGGGCCATGTGGTCTCCCTCACCCCTCTGTGTATCATGCTTTGTCAAATACATTCTGATAGCATTATATAACTTTCCAAATCACCTTAAGATGTATTGACTTCTTTCCACACATGGAGTGGAAAGCCAATGTGTGGGTAAAGAGAGTTATTTTTTGATGAGTACTTACTGGCAACCACAGTAGTTTAACCAAAATGCCTTTAAGTAAAGCCAGTGTCCTCATCTTCCAATTTATTACCCTCAAAAACTGTCCAAAAACTCCAATGTGACAAAAAATCTCCAAGATTAAAGATGTGTCCATACAATATTTGGTCGGCTATAACTCCTTTTGTTCACAGATTGCTTGGTGTCACTAAAAAGAAAGGCTTTCCTAGGTTAAGAACAATTCACCATGACAATACGTTGGCACATGTAACTAACAGTAGAAATGTCTTAAACTATATCTACAGAGGAATACAAATGTTGAAATTCTTCCTCAAAAGAAATATGAATGTTACAGAAAGTTATATTTCAATATTTCTCTGCATATTACATTTTGGTCCTGAATCAAATACGTACGAAGCAGGCCTTGCAGCTTTGAAGTCGTTTACATGTTTTAAGGCATGAATGGTGCAAGTCATGGAAGGCATAAAAAACCCCTAATCTAAGAATCAGGACCCCGTTTTTAATAAATAAAGATTATTTATTCAAGCCATACTGAATCACTAGTTTTTGCTTCCTATTTATCCTGCATATAATTTTCTGGTCCTGGTCACTTCTCATTACAGTCATGTGTCTTCTTGCAATCCCTTCCTGTTAGAAATTAAAAGATAATGTAGTATGTATGTATGCCATTGTTATCCTAGATTCACCTTCCTCCCTACCTAGCAAATCAGAGGAAAGAGCAGTTGAAAATTGTCATGTAGTGGAGTATCTCTAATTGTATGTGACCGTTCCATGCACATTCCTAAAAATTAAAACACCTTCAGTTCTTCAGATGATGTTACAAAGCTTTTCTTTATGGACTTTCATCCTAGGAGAACAAGACATCTTTTGAGAATTTGGCATCCAGGATATTGTGATCATGTTTAGAAAGTAACATGCAACATCAGCAGTGTAAGGAATCTTTGTTGGCTTAGGACTGTGTTCAAGAATGGCAAGGTAAACTAGTTGAGTAATCTTTTCTCATCATATCATCACATCTACAGAAGTTATTTCAAATGGGATGCATCTGCCCAAATGTATGTCTACAGTATACATTTACATCTAAGCTAATCATCCAAACTTCCTTTATATAGACCATAGAAAGATGTTAACACTTCCTGGAATTTAATCCTCTTGTAAACATTAAAAAGAGATAAGGTGAACCATGCCTACAAAATAAAAAGTCAATTTATCTCTCCTGACTTTAAAGATATTCATGATATTTTGCATAGCTATAGATGTGTGATGAGCTTGTAAAATCACAGATCAATTTCACTATCAAAGTCATCTATATATGTACAACTTAGAATGTCTGAAAGAAAAAAAAACAACCCTGAATTTGTTCTCTCCCTGGCAGCTAAGAGATGAAATAAAATCTCTTGGTGGATTTTTCATATTTATTTTATCCCGTAGGAAGCCCATAATTCCTATCTACTAAACAGACTTTAATTCGTCTTCAACTAACTGATTGCCTGTCAACTCAATTTGCTTGACAATTTTAGACAGTGAACTCTGTTGTGCATGGGTAAATTGAATAGTTTATTAAGCCTGTGAATATAACGTTAGAGGTGCCTTGATACCAACACTGGATTCACAAAAGCAAGCAAACTCAGGGCTACCAGTTTTTTTAGTATAGTCACAGAACTAAATACACATAGCCATCCTAATTTGAGGCATAAGATAGAAACATGCTCTTATACACAAAGCTATTCCTGGAAGGCTTTCATTATTAATGAATGTAAGAGCCATCTCAACCCTTTTTTCAAGACATCTCTGTAGTTTATGAGCAGTAGCATTATGTAAGTTTTCCTACTCTCTGGAGTGCTCCAGTCCTCCCCTATGCTTGTAATAGGAAACTGACCAAACACATTAAATCTGCAGGTTGTACAGAAGCTCCTTCCAGGAAACAGGCTTCAGGGTTCAGCCCAGCCCTGCATAGGATGGCTGATATTCCAGTCACAGTTGATCTTCCCAGTAAATTATAAACTTTCTCCTTTCATTGGGAAAGTTTGTGGAATGTTTAAATTCCTATGTGGGTAAAAATACTGGTTAATTTTGGTATTTTGGTAATTATTTACATGGAACAGTGCTGAAAAACTGAAATGAGGGAATTATAAAGTGATCTTAGAGCCTTGCAAGGAAAAACTAATGTCAGAGGAAAGCTCGCTCATAAAGAAACTGTGTTACTGTCTTCTGAGAAGGAATGGTTATTTAGTGGTTGGAAAACAATGTCTTTGTCTTTTGCTGTGTGGACCACCTGTCACTATATCTGCAATGTCTTTGTGACGTGTTTACTTACTTGGGGGTTTTTCTTTGACTTCCCTCCGAACTCCCAATCCTGAATGATAAAGAGCTTGTGTTTATGTGACATTGAATTTTATTTTATTTTTAATTCTTTTGGAATTATTGCCCTCACAACATCATCCAGGGTACTATAAGTCTGCCTTTCCTAATCTTACCTCAGCATGGTGCCAATTACCTTATCTATTCTCAGCACAGCAATCACCTCCAGACAGCCATATAAAGAGGCTGACAATATACATCACTGTCCGTAAAACACCTCAAAAGTCTGGGCAGCAGCCAGGTTTCAAAAGACCTTGGACAAATTTTTGAATTGTGTCCCATGCTAGCTCTTAAGATGATTTGGAAAGATTTAGCCCACAACATGCTTATCTTTTGCAGTATAGATACTGAATGTACATTTCATTTTCTTCAGTACAAACATTTTAAATTATCTTTCAATACTAGAAACAAAGGGCAAAAATAAATAATTTCTAATGATTCATTCTTGTACCTAAAAACTCTAGATCTCTCTAGATTCCACATTTACATATGTGCCCTTGTCAATATGTGTAAGCATTTTCTTATATGTAAGATACTTACTCCTTTCTTTTTTCACCCAACACTGAATCAAACTGCCTCCTCTAATGGTTTTGGAAGTAGGCATCCTGCTTTAATGGTGATCTATTGCTCTTTTTATTTTAATGAGGATTTACCATGTTTCTGACTGAATGGCTCATGAGCACGCAAAAAGCAAATCCACCTCATGTGTGCCAATTGATTACACACGCACCATAGGTGTGATGGAGGCTGCTTGCTTGGCACCCCTGAATAATGGGAGCTCTGCAGAGCAACGAAGTAGACCATTACATGTTACCTTGATTTGTTATCCTCTTTCAACTTGGTTATCCTTTGCTCCAGTCTGTTTCCTCTCTCATTCTCGAGATTCCCAGTGATATCTGCCATCTTGCCTGAGGTTTACAACCTACTCATCCCCTGCCCAATATTGGAGTAATGGGAAAACAAATGACAACATAGATGAAAGTAAGGAGGAAAGGATGGTCTTGTGCTTAGTTTTCAATTGAAGTGCTTACGCAGTGTGAAAAATGCTACTCATCCAAATCTGCTTCATTAGGCATCTAAATGCCCCTGAGGATCCGGCTTTAAGAGATACAAGGGAAAATATTCTCTAAAAGCAGAGACACATCTAAAAGGGAAGTGAAGCAAAGAGAAGCAGAAAAGGTATATGAAAAAGAAACACTGCCAGGGAGCAGTGGGGACTAGGGCCTCCCCAGGGGCAGTGGCAGGGGCTCCTTGGGGTCCATCAGGGCAGGGCCTGGAAGACAGGGCTTGTTCCATCCCCAGCCACGAGCAGGGCAGGCCCAGCCCTGGGCATTGGGAACCTCCCTGGACCAGGACATGGGCCTGTGTGTGGGCTTGGCTCAATGGGCCCTGCAGTTGGGCAGGGCAGAGCTGGAGACCAGCCCTGGAGCAAAAGCTGAAACATGGTCCTGAGCCATAGGCAGGGTGGGGAGAGTACCTGGAAGGTAGGTAGGGACAGGCAGGTCTGTGGGTGCCCTTAAGGTCCTGCCAGCTATGAAAGCTACAGGTCAGTAGTTGAGCACTTAGCTCTTTGAATCCTCATATTCAGCACCTATCTCCAGCTTCACATGCCTGAAGTTATTTTATGATATGCTTATTGAACCAAGTTCATTCCACTTAACCTTACAACGAGAAAGGCACCTAAGGTAGGGTTGTAGCTACTCTGCTTTTCTTGATCAAAGGGAGAGATACAGAATCATAGAACGCACTGGGTTGGAAGGGACATTCCAAGGTCATCTAGTCCAATCCCCTGCAGTCAGCAGGGATGTCTCTAACTAGATTAGGTTGCTCAGAGCCCCATCAAGCCTGGCCTTGAACAGCTCCAGGGATGGGACCTCCACCACCAGTCTGGGCAATCTGTTCTTTTGTTCCACCACCCTCATAGTAAAGAAGGTCTTCCTAATGTCTAATCCAAATCTACTCTTCTCTAGTTTTAAACCATTACCCCTTCTCCTATCACCACATGCCCTTGTAAACAGTCCCTCCCCAGATTTCTTGTAGGCCTCCTTCAGATACTGGAAGGCTGCAATAAGGTCTCCTTGGACCTTTCTCTTCTCCAGCTGAACAAGCCCAACTCTCAGCCTGTCTTCATAGGAGAGGTCATTTTTGTGGCCCTCCTCTGGATCTACTCTCTCGATCTGCTGGCCATGCTTCTTTTGATGCAGCTCAGGATTCAATTGGCCTTCTGAGCTGCAAGTGCACATTGCTGGCTCATGTCCAGGTTTTTGTCCACTAGTACTCCCAAGTCCTATTCTGCAAGACTGCTCTCTATCATATCATCCCTCGGCCTGTATTGATAGTGAGGATTGTCCCGACCCAGGTGCAGGACCTTTCACTTGACCTTGTTGAACCTCGTGATGGGCCCACTTCTCCAGCCTGTCCAGGTCCCTCTGGATGGCATCCTGTCTCTCTGGCGTGTCAACTGCACCACTCAGCTTGTTGTCACCTGCAAACTTGCTGAGGGTGCACTCAATCCCACTGTCTATATCATTGATGAAGACATTAAACAGCACTGGTTCCAGTACGGACCACTGAGGGATCCCACTTGTCACACAGCTCCATCTGGACATCGATCCATTTAGCACTACCCCCTGGATAGGACCACCCAGCCAATTCCTTATCCATCTAACAGTCCACCCATCAAATCTTATCTCTCAAATTTAGAGAGAAGGATGTTGTGAGGAACTGTGTCAAAGGCTTTGCAGAAGTCCAGATAGATGACATCTGTAGCTCTTCCCTTGTCCACTGTTATAGTCACTCCATCGTAGAAGGCCACTAGGCTGGTCAGCCAAGACTTGCCCTTAGTAAAGTCATGCTGGCTGTCTTAAATTACGTCCTTGTCCTCCATGTGCCTCACCAGAGCTTCTAAGAGGATCTATTCCATGATCTTCCCAGGCATAGAGGTGAGACTGGCAGGTCAGTACTTGCCAGGCTCCTCCATTCTACCCCTTTAAAAAATGGGTGTAATGTTTCCCTTCCCAGACCTCTAGAACAGGGGTCCTCAAACTTTTTAAACAGGGGGCCAGTTCACTGTTCCTCAGACACATCGGGGGCCGCTGCACTGTCCCT
>JAVSBS010000369.1:57583-67919 GCA_033124195.1 Coracias cyanogaster
CTCCCCTTGTGTTGTTCTATGAAATTCTTCCCTCAACCCACGGACTTTTGCCTTTTTCTCCCTATTCTCCTTCCCATCCCACAGGTTTCAGGGGGGAAGAGCACAGTGCCACATGGTGCTCAGCTCCTGGCTGGGTCTAAACTACACCACCATTATTGTCTGTGAATTGGAAACTCATTGTACTGAGAGCTCACAGACAGTTTTCACATTCCATCTGACATTAGTATCACTGTTAGTAGACTCTGCGTTGGACAGTTGCAAAGATCAGCCTTACACTTTGGCAATGTGTATCATTTAGTTAACCATCAACTGAGGGACAGTCATCATAGTCAGGCTTCTTCTTCCTGGAAGCCATTATATGGACGAGCTGCATATAAATTGTACTTTTGCATTTCAAGATCATCTTAATAGGTCATTGACCTTGAATTACAGACAAGCTATAGTAGAGCTGTTTCTGACTCCATGGGACTCCCAAAGACTGCATGACCAGTTTTTATATTTCAGTTAAATTTGCCTTGTGAATACCTTGAATTTACTAGTGAATAGTAATTGACCATTTCTGGGTAGTGTTTATAGCTCTGGGACATCCGATACCACCCTATGCCTGTACTTTCAAGGCCTGTAGTATCATCTTGTTGTACATTTGAGGATGACTGTTATAAACCGTTATTTGACTTCACAGCCTTCAAGTTGCCTAGGCAATGCTTTATTAGCATAAGACAGTAAAAGATACAACCCAGTTTTAGGACCAATAATAGTTGCCTATACAAAATGATGACTGATTAGAAGATGTATGTATATATCCACAGATACACTATATTCTTGCAGCTACCTTTTATTAATATCTATTAGTTTTGGCATACCACTCTGAATTTGTCAAAATTGCTTCCCAACACTGTGTTCAGCTAGATTTCCCACAGCTTTCTGTTTCTTGCACCTACCTTGCCATGTCTAAACTCTTGCATCTCCTTTCCACCTCCCTGCTGACTATATTGCTAGAACTAAGTGTATAGTTATTCTATTTGAGGTAGAAAATTACGCAAAAAGGGAGATATCACAGAAAAGCTGTCATTCTGAATACCTTCAGAATACTTCTGTTGACTAAAAGCTAGTTCTACAGTCAAGATAGTTCTTCAAAATATGCACTTCTGCTTTCTTCCAGGAGTTACATTTTTGTTCTATGATTTTTGTTTAATCAAATACAACTTTGTTAGACACAGATCAAATGTATAATGGTGAGACTAAGGAGCTGCTGTAATTTTTTGTAATGAAACTTTTGAAGTGCCCTGTATCTCTGTTTCTTTATCTGTAGATCTCTGATCAGCTAATTGGGCTCCTTCAAAAGCATTTATGACTGGTGGAGACTGGAAGGAGAGACATAAGGAAAGAAAAAGCTCTGCTGCTTGCATCCCTAATCTTCAGTTCTGTTGCAAGATCAGTTTGCATATTTTCTCCTATCATTTCTCTCCCTTTCCTTGACTTGTGGACTTCCAGAATTTATATTCAAAGAGTGAGAGAGAAGAAAGTATGAGAAAGTGCAGGAATACAGAAAATACATAATTACGATTCAAACTTATTAGAAAATTAAAGGTAACATTACAACTAAATTGGCAAATCTTTCCTCAAGCATTAAAAAAGATAAGGATGTTATTTAAAAAGTCTAGTTCATATTTTTTTTTCTGAAAGAGGTGATTTTGAGGATTTCATGGATTAAGAAAGACATTCAATAAAAACATATGCTTATGTATGATGCAAATATATATACAAAAATGTTTTTCCTCTTCAACATGCTTTTCATTTTCATGTTGAGCTCAATATGCATAATTTAAAACAGTCAAAATATGTGTTGCAAACCTACCAAAAGGAAATGTATTCACTCACTTCAGCTTATTTTTTCCTTTTGAACGCATGAAAGAGATTTTGACTTTTCATTCCAATTTTGTATTTTGAAATTTTTATGAAACAGGAAAACTGTCTTTCACCTGTCATCTAGAAGCTTACAGTTGGAAGAATAAACAGCAGTTTCAGAAGAAACACTGGAGGACATGCTTTTTATTCCCCAAATCAAAATAAAGTGGTCAGAAGAGACCCAAGAGAACAAATAGCAGAGAAATGAGTAAAAGTACCAAGTAGTGGGAGTGGAGTTTCCCTTCTTTTACTAGTGATGTTATCACAGCTGGATAAGGCAAAGTGAAAGGAATAATTTCATTTTCTAATTATAACCATATTTGCTGAACACATTATTACTTCTAATGTAATCATTAAGAAATGTCTTTATCCCCCCCCCACCCTCAAACAATATTCACTAAACCATGAGGAGGTATTCCCTGTTACTTGAATAGACATATACTTTTCAGCTAAGCTATTTGCAAATGTAACAAAATTGCAATGTTTTTTTCCCATATATGAAACTAAGCAATGTAACAAGGGCACTGTGACATTTATGGGACCTATCCCTTGTATTAAATAAAGGAAAACTTCAGAATCCATGTCTCTCATTTTGAACCATAATACATAAGACTAAATCATTTTGAATTTTACTCATCAAGACATGAGAAAGGTAATTTTGCTTTTTAATATTTATTTTCATTTCTGTGGAAATATGTAATGACTCCAGGTGAGATCACTGGATGTTTTCCTTCTTACCAGAAAGTTGATACAAGTTTTTATTTCCTTCCTGCTTTCAAGTTGAGCAGATTCTCTTCTAGAGCTTATAGTCAATTGTACTATATTAGTATACAATTTAATGATTTTGAAATTCCATCAACTTGTACCTCTTGAAGGACCTAATCAACTTCTATAACATTGACATTATGTTACAAAATAAAATTTCACCATCTGAAGTCAAATGTCCTGTGAGGCTAATGTTGCACAAAGACCTGAGAAGGACCCTACAAATAGGAGAAAAAGTAATCCTGACACAATGAGACTCACCTCATTCCAGTGGACTCATAATGGTTTCATGTTTGTGACTAATGTTTTACCCATAAAACATTAACAGGATTTCAGAGACCTTTATATATATACACATCCACAATAAAGCTAAGATTTGTACGTACATCATTAAAGTAGTTTACAACCTAGCACCACCTAGGCTCCACAACCAAATAGCCTGCTTCTCTTCTCACAGAGGGTGATCCAGGTTACTTCCAGACTTGTTTGCTGAGTATCACTGTGGTTTCTGGTTTACATACCACAGGTAAAAACTCACAAAATGGGTTACTCTATTTTTCTGCACAGATATAGAACCATAGAAAATTAGTAAGTCTGGAGATCATATCACCCTTGGTGGGGTGAAATGCCTAGCACTAGGTAGAAAATTTCTTTAGCTGTATGATTTTCAGGCTCTTTTTATTATTGAGCTAGTATTCCAGGAGCTAATTCAGCATACCTAGATAAAAACCTGATTGCTCTTTAAGTTAGTTGTTCTAAATCTTTGCCTGCAGGAACTGATACATCTAAACTGAACAACCAGTTTAGATGTTTTAAGTACAAAATGCCAACACACAATTTCTAGTAAAATCAGATCACAATCAGATTGTTTAGAGTCACGTCACCCTTTAAATTTTGGTGTACAGTATTGTTACTTATCTGTCATTAGGTCCTTATTCTTTGTTCAATTTGGCATCAAGGATTTTATCTAGACTTATTTTTTCTTTCTGTTTAAAACTACATGTGGGATTTTCTGCCTGTGTGTTGTACTCCTTGAGAATTCTAACAGAATATGAAACATGCGACAAGGAACAAACCATTGCTATGAATTATTGAATGATTAACACCCCATGAAATTTTGTAGTAAAATAACTATTTTATGTAATAAGCACAATATTTAAATGTAGAATATATATGGCTGTCTATCCTTTAATCAAAACTGCCGGACTCGGAGATAATAATTTGAAATTAATACAGTAATAATACTTAAGATATATTAGTGAAAACACAAACATAAATTGTCCCAGCTCCTTCAGCTCTATACCAGAGTATGCAATTAACCGAAATCAATACATCTCCATTTCAGTCAATGGAGTTATGTTGATACTCACCAGAAGATGATTCGTCAGATTATTTCTAATTTATATGTATCTTATTACAAGCAAGAACGATAATGATGTATCCAATTATCTTGGACAAAAGACCGTGACTTAAACTAGTTTGAGAATATACAATGCATATCATTTTCTCTTGCCAATCTTTGACATAATTATTTGACTCAGACATTGAACAGTTTTGCATTGCTTTTTTTTAAGCTAATGTAGAATAGTTTAGGCAAGGCACCTATGTTAGGTACTTTGACATTTCTGGCCACTTGATTGCAATTATTTTATCTCCTTCTTGATAGTAATATTTGAGTGTTTTGTAATTTTTTATTTTAATAGCTGAGATATGAACTTGCAGTCAGCATTTCACAAAAATGTTCTTGTGTCATGAGTGGAAAAGCATTCTTACTTGTTTCAACACTTCTTTTTTGTTTTTCTGGTTTCTCTCAGAACTCACGTACTACTGTGCTAGGAGTGGTTTTTACTCAATGCTGTCAGACATAATGTTCAGTAAGTACGAGATGCCTTTTAAATTTCTGAGTTTTCTCATGGGAAAGAAAAGCCTCTGTGCAGGGGTAAGGGGAGAGAAAAACAGGGAAAAAAATATTCCGGTGTTTAGAACTTTTTTCCATAATATTTTTCCTGGTTTTCCACATTTTCAAATAGTTGTTTCGAAGAGTAACTACGCCCATTGCTTTTCACATATTAATTTGTATTTTTTCACTTACTCCATGCCAAAATAACAGAATCACAGAATCACACAGAATGATAGGGGTTGGAAGACACCTCTGGAGATCATCTAGTCCACCACCCTGCCAGAGCAAGTTCACTTAGAGCAGGTTGCACAGGACAGCATCCAGGCAGGTTTTGAATGTATGTCTCCAGAGACAGAGGCTCCACAAGCTCTCTGGGCAGCCTGTTCCAGTCCTCTGCAAACCTCAAAGTAAAGAAGTTCCTCCTCATGTTTAGGTGGAACTTCTATGTTGAAGTTTATGCCCGTTACCTCTTGTCCTGTCACTAGACAGTCACATAAAGAAAAACTTTTAGAATTATGTATTAAATTTAGAACAAAATGTTCTTAGAATATTTCTCTGTTTCTTCCTTTCCTTCTCCAATAAAGGAATGACACTAAAAATTTCATAGGTATGGGGCTACCTTTAACTTTAGTCTTCTTTATGAGGGTTTCTTAGATGTAGGTATTTCTTTCTGTTATGTGGTAGGTTATTTACTCTGTCCTAAATAAAAAACTCAGATGTTATCAAGCTTTTGTAGAAGCTGATACTCTAAAACACTTAAACTCTGCTGCAAATCTCACTGTAACTTCTTATGCATTATTTTTATAGGAATATAAACGAAATTATCCTTAATTTGACCAGAAAGCCCTTCAGCTCAGCAGTCTGTCTCTACTAACAACCAGTAGTCAATAAATAAGTTGGGAAAGAGCAGACCAAGCTAGACACATAGGGAAGGGAAGCTCACTAGCTTCTAACACTGTGCTGCTCATAAACTTCCCTTAACAAGGGTGATGGCTTTTGCTTCAATCCATTTCACACAATCACAGAATGGTAGGTGTTGGAAGTGACCTCTGGAGATCATCTAGTTCAACCCCACTGTTAAAGCAGGTTCATCTAGAGCAGGTGGCACACGATCACACCTGGCCAGGTTTTTAAAGTCTTCAGAGAAGGAGACTCCACAACCTCCCTGGACAGCCTGTTCATGTTCTCTGTCATCTCAGAGTAAAGAAGTTTTTCCTTATGTTCAGATGGAATTTCTTGTGTTCCAGTTTGTGCCTGTTGTCTCTTGTCCTGACACTAGGCACCACTGGAAAGAGACTGGCCCCATCCTCTTGACACTCAAGGTTTAGATATTTATAAGCATTGATACGATCCCCTCTCAGTTTTCTCTGTAGCTGCAGGACTCTACTCTTGCCCATGTTGAACTTCATTAGGTTCCTCTCCATCCAACTCCCTAGCCTGTCCAGGTCTCACTGGATGGCAGCACAGCCTCCTGGTGTATCAGCCACTCCTCCCAGTTCTCTATCACCAGCATACTTGCTGAGGGTACACTCTATCCTTTCATCCAGGTCATTTATGAAGATACTGAACAAGACTGGATCTAGTACCGGGGGAACATGGCTAGCTACAGGCCACCAACTAGACGCTGCACTGCTAATCACAAGCCTCTAAGCCAGGGGTCCTCAAACTTTTTAAACAAGGGGCCAGTTCACTGTTCCTCAGATACGTCGGGGGCTGCTGCACTGTCCCTCAGACCCTGTCGTGGGCCGGACTATAGTTTGGAAAAAAACGACGGAGGAGTCGCACACCTCGCTGATGCCACCGCCCCCCTCCTGAGCCCGGCCGCGCAGCCCGGAAAGGGTGGCCAGAAGGGACTGAAGGAACTTTGCCGCACCCGGGCTCTGGCGATTCACCCAAGCTGGCTGCCGACTAAGTTTACGCAGCAGAGGAGATTCCGGCGCCTCTCGCCCGCCGCGCAGCGGGCGCCGTCCATGCCAGGACAGGGCGCTGGGCAGTGAGAGGGGCCTCCTGCAGCCCCCGGTGCCGGCGGGGCAGGCAGGAGTGGGAGCCGACGGAGCGGCGGCAGTGGCGCAGTTTGTAGCCAAGAGGTGCCCCCTGGGGGCAGGTGGAGGACGAGGCGCTGGTTCCAGCCCGGTGCCGGCGGGAGCTTGGGGGCTGTGGAGGCCGGCGCGCGGATTAAGCGGCAGGAAGTCACTGCGGCTGTGGGGGGGGGCGGGGAGTTCTGTAAATACCCGCGGGCCGGTTTGAGGAGCCCCAGGGGACGCATCCAGCCCGCGGGCTGTAGTTTGAGGACCCCTGACTCAGAGGCTCAGCTGTAGGGCAGGGTCTGAACCAAATGTGGAGAATATTACCTCAGGCCCTGAAGCACAGAGGCATAATATCACTCTTCTCAGCATCGCCAGCTGCTGGTCTTCAATGTTTCTTCTTGGTGTAACAGCCCTTCTGGATCTATTTTCAAAGTATCCTAGCTTAACTACCTACTATATTACTGTCGTGTTTTTAAGTCTAGAAGGGGGCAAAGATCCTAATAATTAGCCACTGCAACGTTCACTAGGATCACCCTTTCCTTTGGGACTTTTGTTGAAATGATGACAGTTCACCATGCAAATGTGAAAGATAAAAAAGCCACCCATAGTCATATAGCCACTGTGGTTGTCCTACAGGCTGGAGGCTGCTAGTTACTGATTACCAAACGTTACAAAATCAGAGAGTAGTTTGACCACGTGTAAACATTTCTAGTTAATGTGACAAGAAAAGATTATATGACTTTGATCAAATTGGGTAGACATAACTTCTAAGAATCAGTAGATACATCTTCGAGTGCTGGTGCTGAACCAGGTTGTATCTGTGACCTTAAGTCTGTTGTTGACTCTTGTGTTTGCCTCCCTCACAGAAATAACTACTAATGCACATGGAAAGCCTAAATGTAAGTCTAAAAAGTGTGGTGAGGGTAGGATTGGGATTAATTAAATCCTGACTTTGAGCATAGCCTCTAGGACAGTGTTCTTAACTTCCTGAAGGAGCACCCAACCTTCCTGAAAACCCCCCCTGGACTAACGCATACCCTGTGTGGTTGTGTGGCTGGGAGCAGGAAATAATACATGGACAAGATACTGGGCTTTTTTGTTATCCAGTGTGTTTTTGTCTCACAAATTTACAACTCCACCACTGTACTGAAAAACATTTTGTAGACCTTCTGCTGATGCCTTACAGACCACTGGTGGCTGAGAATCCTAGCCTGCTCAGCGCTGCACCAAAGCATGAGGAAAGGCATTTTTCCCCTGTTACTTCTTGTAATAAAAGTTCACAACTGTAAATTTCTGAAAGCATGTTTTCTCAGTTCTCACACACTAGAAAATTTCTCAAATAACAATCTATTAACATGCTTCTGATATGTGAAAAGACATATTCTCCCTCAGAAAATATATATTTCATAAGAGCTACAGCGCTGCTTTCTGTTCTCACTCCATGATGGTCTCCAAATCACACCTGATGGCTGCCTGTACTGGGATTTTGCTTATAGAACGTAAATAGAAATAGAAATTTTGTTTCCACCTTTGATTTTCTATAACTAAAATCTGACATAAAGTCTTATTTCCCACTAAGATAGTTTGAAGGTTTTCCTGCATTTTATACTTCCTGCACTTACCCATTGCCACTTCTGAAAAATTAAAAAGTCTGACAAAATAAGAAACAAGTATAAAAACAGTGGTCTGAGATCTGCCACATACTGCTTTGTGTTCACAGAAGGCTGTACAATGAAAAAGCAATAGTGAACAGAGGTAGAAAGTGGCTGAGTATAAAGCTGCTTTAACTCCATGTGGCCGTCCTTGCTTCCACAATAGCTAAAGGTGATGACGCTGCTCACCAAAATGGCAGTTGTTCAACAGTGTATGTCAACAGCAAGGTTGTACTCATTCAGGTGTAAAGAAACTTCTCTTCTGTACCCATATTATGTACAACAGCCCTCTGTGGTGACTAAGCTTTATTCTATGTAGAAGTCTCAGTGTCAATAGAGCACTAACCTTGATTTTGCATTAAAAATAACTTCAGTATCTAATTGTAATAGTTAGCTATGGAAATCTGACTGCAAGCACTTAATCAAGAGATTTGGCTAGGTGAATGCACAGCGAAACTGATAAATTATATTTATCTTAATTGGTTAGAAACTAGAACTGTAGATCTTAGTTCCATTGGTTTGTTGGTCTGTGTTTAGCCACTACACGAATTTACCAGTCCTTTCTTCTAACTCTCTCAACCCATTCATTTTTTTTAGTATTTCATCTTGTAATTATTTGTAGGATATTCTACATACATTTTATATTTTACTCCATGACTATTTGGGGGGAGGAGATGCCGTGATTTAGTCAACAGAGATCCCTGTTTTCATTAGTCATCATTATTTAAAAGTGAGCTTCTGAGATGCATGCAAGTATTTTCAGTATCTACAGGAAATAAGCAAAGTAGTGCAATAAAAGCCATTGTCTGGGGTTTTAATTATTAAATTAATAACCATTAAATAAATTCTCATGAGATAGGAAGTAATAGTAGCATCATGTACAGAACTATGTAATTCTACAATATCAGTAGGATTATTTTGTTCAACTATCGTTTGTGTTCAAGGTGAGTAAGGTTGAAGATTCAGACCTAGCAAAGGAATTACAAAAATGGAAAGCAAAATATCCAGTCAAATAAACACCTCCTTACAGCAGGCACTTAGCAATTTGCTTTAAATACTTATGTCCATATAAAAAAAACACAACTCAGTTGGCAGTTAAAGTGATGTATAGTTTGTGCCTCCCATCATCTGATTTTCTAGTTCCACTTTAGAGAACTTTGCTTTAAAAATTTCCCCTAGAATTCACCATCAATACTGTACATTTTAAAAACTGAAGACAAATAAGTGCCCTCTTCCCTCTTGAAAAACAAAACAAAAACAAAAACAACATAAGGGGGAAGAAGAAGAAAGCAAATATTATCTTTTTAAAAGCTGAAGTATCGCTTCAGGATGATGGCTTTAATCACTGCATGCATAGGCTTATCGCAACTGACTTTTGAGGTTTAAACACCTTTTTCTAAAGATTCATGTTACCATAAAAGATTTAATTTTACACACAACACTAAATTTTGGTCAATTCATTTTAGCATATTTGCAAAGTGCCTTAAAGTAGGAACACATGTACTGAATGTTCACAGAAGTCAAAAGAATTTCACTCACGGATGTACTTAAGTGTGAACTGAGTTTATCTTTAAAAACAAAATGAAGAAATAGGTGTTTCAAAGGCATGTTCCTTCAAACACATACCTGCACACACAGACACAAATACACACACACAAACAAGAGTTTTCCCAAGGATTGTCTGCATTTAAGCCTCTCTCTGGTGCTCTGCTTTCCTGTAGAACCATGAGAAAGGAAGTACTATTGGAATTATATCAATCTTTGCTTCATGAAGAAGCCTTAGAGACTTTTGGTTACAAATAAACAAAGGCTAGGATCCATACATTTGGCTCCATAATCCTGGAGGAAGGAAAAAGGCCTTTTATGAGTATAATAAAAGTAATATTTCCTATTAAAATAGTGTTTTCCCAGAGCATTTATATTTTTTCAGGCTTTTTGGAAGCTGAAGGATGTTGAGGGAGCAGGTTAGGGTAAGTCTGTTTTCTCAGTCTTAAAGTAATTGTAGCCTCAGAATCACAGAATCGTTATGGTTGGAAAGGACCTCCAGGGTCATCAAGTCCAACCTTTCTCCTAGCATCTCTCTA